>JAOYSI010007247.1:0-12256 GCA_025775065.1 Hiodon alosoides | reverse complement strand
ATAGAGCTGTTCTCGTATCTACTGCTCTGTTCCCTCTCATAGAGCTGTTCTCATATCCACTGCTGTAGTCCCCCTCATAGAGCTGTTCTCGTATCCACTGCTCTAGTCCCTCTCATAGAGCTGTTCTCATATCCACTGCTGTAGTCCCCCTCATAGAGCTGTTCTTGTATCCACTGCTCTGGTCCCCCCCATAGAGCTGTTCTCGTATCTACTGCTCTGTTCCCTCTCATAGAGCTGTTCTCGTATCCACTGCTGTAGTCCCCCTCATAGAGCTGTTCTCGTATCCACTGCTCTAGTCCCTCTCATAGAGCTGTTCTCATATCCACTGCTCTGGTCCCCATCATAGAGCTGTTCCCGTATCCACTGCTCTGGTCCCCCTCATAGAGCTGTTCTCATATCCACTGCTCTGGTCCCTCTCATAAAGCTGTTCTCGTATCCTGTGCTGTAGTCCCTCTCATACAGCTGTTCTCATATCCACTGCTGTAGTCCCCCTCATAGAGCAATTCTCATATCCACTGCTGTAGTCCCCCTCATAGAGCTGTTCTCGTATCCACTGCTGTAGTCCCCCTCATAGAGCTGTTCTCGTATCTACTGCTCTGGTCCCTCTCATAGAGCTGTTCTCATATCCACTGCTGTAGTCCCTCTCATGGAGCTGTTCTCGTATCCACTGCTGTAGTCCCCCTCATAGAGCTGTTCTCGTATCTACTGCTCTGGTCCCTCTCATAGAGCTGTTCTCATATCCACTGCTGTAGTCCCTCTCATGGAGCTGTTCTCATATCCACTGCTGTAGTCCCCCTCATAGAGCTGTTCTCGTATCCACTGCTGTAGTCCCCCTCATAGAGCTGTTCTCGTATCTACTGCTCTGGTCCCCCTCATAGAGCTGTTCTCGTATCTACTGCTCTGGTCCCCCTTTGTCCAGCAGCTGTCCTTGCACACTCCTGTGGTCATCCTTGGTGAGCAGCTTCCCGTATCTACTGCTGTGGCCCCCTCGTTGAGAGCAGCTTCCCTGATCCGTTAGTGGTCCACTGTGGGCAGGGCCCTGCTGGGTCTTTCTTCCTGTGCGCCTTGTTGACATAGTGCAGAGCCTGACAAAGTGAGAACATAGCCCACAGCCACAACACCACCTCCTTTTAAAAAAAGGACCCCAAAACAAAACACTCAAAATACAGCAATTGCTCCGATAGAAGCAAAATGGTCCCACATTTCTTCTAGGTGTTCTGGATTTTGCACACAATTTGGAAAGTGACACTCAGGAGAAACATCAAAATAGAAATCCATCTGAAATGGGCACGAGTGGACACGTTCATAATTTATGACAAAACAATGAAATATGTATAAAATGTAATTCCAAACATATCAGTTGAGCCCACTGGCATTTCAGCCAAGAGAACAGAAGAAAGGTCTTGTAAGAAGCCCCGGTAAGTTCAAAATCACCACACTTGGCCCAAATCGGAGCAATTATTTCAGGACTTCCATCACCCCGCCCGATGATTGTGAAGGATGTTGCACTTGCACTCAGTTAAAAGGTTTACAAAAGCATACATCTTTAAGGCACCCTGGGATAACTCGATTTGGGGGGCAATTTCATAGGTAATTGAGTGCGCCGGCCCTGTGTGTGACCTTGGAAGCAGTTGCCTCGCAGTCATTAAGACACACCCGGTCAGTAAAGGGTGGAGAAGGGGGTTTGCAGATGCAGGGCTCACTGGGATGCTGAGCAGAAACTGCATGCAGTTGACCTGTCCAAGGCTCAATGGGAGACCTGATGGGGTATTAATTCACGCTCATGACACGATCGTCCCAGTAACGTAACCAAGAGTCATGACTCATATTTACTTCCCTCTCTCCTCTTTCGAAATACTGTTTCCTGTTGACATGGCCGTATTCTTAAGAATGTGCTAATCTAACACATGATCAGATTTGCATCTAAAGCAGGTACTCTCTCCCACTCCCAAGTGGAAGTTACTCTGGAAAGCTGACACACTGAAGGCACCAGCAAAGCTCTTATTTAAACGCCCCACCTCCCAGTGATCCCCGAAACATCATGGGTTAAAATAAATAATCTTGACGAATAATAGATGTCCTAGAAGATGAGGCAAGAAAAAAAAAGGGTAAAGGATTGAATAGCACTAAAATTGTAGTAAAACCAATGCAAAGATCTATAAAATGGTGAAAATAAAACTATTTCAGATATAATCGTTTTTTTCGCTTTCATCACTCCCTTGTTGAATATCGCTCTTGCCTTTCATTTAATGGTTGCCCAACCAGTACCCCCCCAACCCCATCTCCTCATGGTGATTTTGAAGGAGTCATCCATCACTCTAACTGTCCCCTTGAAGAAGAAGAGATTCTGTACAAATTGAAAACAAAATCTATGGAAATTACCCAAAATGGGCAGTAAGTAGACATAAGTTCTCTTTGTGCACACATGTCTGACTATGCTTTTCACAGTCCCTCAAAGAGCCCCTGCACAGCACTTGCTCGAGCGAAGGAGCGGGGATCTGTCAAATTCCCTGTCCGGTCCAAATGTCCCGTGACACGTATTAGAAGTGCTATTGCCACATGACACAGGGGATGACTTCCCCAAAATTCAAGAGGGTAGTCATGGAAGGCACAGTTTGTTTTTCTTTGATTTTGCAAAACAGGCAAGTTGGAGAGGAAGGTCAAGGCACAAGAGTTTCAATTCTTGAGAAGCTCAAATCATATCTTGCCTTACAAAATCTATAATGATGAAATGAGGATGTTTATAAAAGACAGCTGATATCATCAAGATTTTTTTGTTCTCTAAAATTTAAGGTTAATACTGAGCAGGTGACCTCTTCCAATATAATTTAAAATATAAGTGTAAATAATTACCTTGATTTCTAAACAAATAAACAGTAAAATGCTGGTTTGTCACTTAAAATAAAATATATACAGTACTGACTTAGACACATGTAATTTTTGTAAAGCAAAGATGCTTTCAAAAATAATGAAATTAAAAGTTTCAAACTATAAAATAAATACTACAAAGGGCAGTAAACAGTAAAAAACTAAAAACTAAAAATACTAAAATAACCAAAAAATAAATCAATATTTGGTGTGACCACCCTTTGCCTTTAAAACCGCATCAATTATCTTAGGTACACTGTGCAGTTTTATAAGACATATCTTATAGATCGGCAAGTAGATCAAGTAACAGGCAAAGTCCCAGTTATGTAAAAAAGCTAGGGTGCCTAAGACTTTTGCACAGTACTGTACATGTATTAAATAACACTGGCAATTCTGTGGGTAATCCATGAGATGGAAATTTGGACGTGGGCTGGGTGCTATTAAGCAACAGAAGATACAGAATTTGTAAATACCCTGATCTTGAAAACAGATCTGTGCCGTCTCTGTCCTCTTCAAACGGCAATTGTATGGCAGCGAAAAAACCCCATCTGGACAAGGGCTTTCAATGCATTGCCACGGTAACTATTTTGTGTTTGAAACAAACGGCCAAAAGCACACATTTTCTATTTCCAGAAGGATCTAATCTAGCCCTTGTTGCTCAACATGGCTCGAGTTGTCGCCTCAATTAGGATGCGTATGCATGAAGGGTCCTACTACAAAGAATAGAGACACAATAAGATTTCATTAAGTACATTCGCTGGGGATTTGGCAGTTTATTATTACATCCCACAAAAAACAAAAAAAAACAAAGATAACGTTTGACTTGGAAAAATTGGCTCTATTTTCTCAAAACTCAGCTGTTGCACATATATTTATCATATAAATGATTGACAAATATGGGCAGCTGACTAACATACTGACAGAGGAACAGGAAGAAGAAAAAAGAATGAGCTGAGAATATTGGTTTTGAAAACCAGAGTAAGTACAACGCTACCCCTTAATGAAAATTTCTTTGTTTAACATTTGGCAATTGGAACGAAAACGTAAAAAAAAAAAAAAGTCAGGGTTTAAATTTCAGGGTTAAATAACTAAACAGTTAAAAAGTTGAACGAAACTGGCTTTATCACACTTGTTGTGCTCTAGAAAATGCCTGTGGAAGAGATAAAGCTGTTCATGTCGCATAGCATCAGCCAAACATGGCGGCCCCGTAACGAAAGAAGTGTCTCCTGTTTCTGAACATCTCTCTCTCGCTCTCTTTTTTTATTTTATCACAGACGGGCTTTTTCGATCTATGCCAAAAACACCTGGAAAACTGCACTGCTAAGCCCCCACAAGTCTCTTTATGGTTTCCTCTAAAAGGTATGGAATTCATGTGGATGGGGAAATCGACAGAAGGTTGCCGTTGGGTTAGGAAACAATAAGCCAGGGACTGAGAAACAATTTGCCCATTTCCTCCATTCGGTTTCTTTAGATTAGCTTTGTGGTCAGCCTTGTCCAAGTTTGCTTCCACACAATATAAACTAGGCTTCCTGTTTTTACATTGTGCCTGGCTCTCCATTTTGTGGAACAGTGCTCCCTTGTAAATGCATCAACAGGATTGTGAGGGGGGTATCATGGGGAAAGAATCATTACTTTCTGTCTCCTTCCTCGGGGCAAGAGAGCTCAATTACCATAGACTCCTGCTTCTCCCGCAGTCTCTCTGGCTTCCCGTTTTTTTTAAAGGGCGATCCCTCTACCCCTGTCTTGTCCCACATTCTAACACATGTACTCCTTTCTCGATTACCTCAGGTTTGTGAATGTCGCACAGAACCATCTGGTGGGGAGAGAGAGAGAGAGAGAGAGAGAGAGAGAGATAGATAGAGAGAGAGAGAGAGAGAGAGAGAGACAGAGAGAGAGAGATGTTCACACTCGTCAGAGTGTCTGAGGTTACAAGACTGTAAAAGGTTTGTTCCAGAACAATTTTACACTAGAGCTTACACTACAGAACCTGCTAAAAGAGAATAAGAATGAAATATAAGGAAAAGAAAGCTGGTCGAGGGATTAAACTGTTTTGCAGACCCTGGTGCACCCCAACATATAAATAACTATGAAATGGCCCAAAAAAGGAGACCTTATTTCATGTACTAGGGGACTACTACTCTATTTGTAGTTTTGAACAGGCAGCCCTCCTTTACACTGACCTGAATATCTGAAGTCCAGTTCACTTCCCACACAAAACAGATATATCAGCCCAGATATATTTAATGTATTTTATGTCTTCATATGGCATGGCCATGTAATACTGACAACCCTAACCTTTTTTATTTGAGACATTTTACTGAAATGCTCCTGTAAACTACTGCAAAATTGATTAGTAATCTCAATATTGTTTTGCGGATATAACAGATTGCCGGGTATGAAGAAGGCCGGGTGTGAGGAATTATACCGCTCAGACAATGCCTAGATCAGGCCGTTCCTCCAAACTGTGACTTAGGAATGACATAATTCTGACTTGAATCCTATTGAGAATCTATGGCTTAACTTGAAACTTGGCTGTCAACCTCCTACTAAACAAACCTGGGAGACCTTGAGAAAATTTTCCAAGATACAGTATATACTTTTTTCAAAAAAATTCGGTCACAAATAAATGTTCGTAGTGCTGACTTGGTTGGCTGACTTATTAGACATGATTTTCATATTTCCCTTATTATTCGATTTAATACATTTTTTCTCTCACTGTGTTAGACTAAAAACACGTTTGCCAAATCCAGGTTTGATGATGGTTTGATGAGCACCCTGCTTTTCCGCACATCACATAAACCTTCATTACAGGGGCCTCCCAGTCTGCGCTCACGCCTACATTTGGGGGCTAATTAAAATCATAATAGTAAGTACCATATTGTAAAAGGAAAAAAAAAGTCATAAAAGCTTCAAGTAAATCACCCTGTGATTTGATTAGGAGGAGCGCTGGGGTAACGCGATACAACATAATCTCGTATTCGCCGGTGGAGAAAAGGGCGTGCTCTGAGATGAATCCAAAGATTTGGCATCATAAATTACAATTATTTTCACTAGAAGGTTTGAGAAAGCCACTTAGCATCTATCAGTCTGTCCATATGGCACAGAGATTAACTCCCAACATTTTTTCTCGGCGCTCCCCGAAATTTCATTAGGAAAGGAGGAAAAACACGTTGATGTGGTTTAGAAACCCGAGGCAGCTGCACTGGCAGGACCCTTAAAACATCCTTCAAATCAGCCACGCACTTCACACGAGAAGTTTCAGAGCGCGGCTGGGTATCCTTGGCACAAATTTCCATCTGAGGCTACTTTCCCCGGTGAAAAAGAGAGCACTTTAAACACTAACCAGTCGGCTGCTGCTGCTGTGTGTTTGTCACAAAGTTTGCAGCATGCCACGTGTGTGCCGACCGACAATCACACGCATCTCACACTGTTCTATTCGGAGGTTCCGTTTCAGTTTGTCACACATAGGTGGGTGACCCATACCCAGTGAAGATGACCGCAATTACCATGGAACAAATACTCAGCTAACATTCATAAGATTTATTTGTTAACAATTCAGTCTGAGCAAGACTAAATATCTGGCAGACAGTTTTTAACATAAAAATAAGCTCTCCTGAATATCTAAGTCCTTGTGTTCGCAACACATCCAAAGACTTTTAAAGAACTGACGCCATACTGCGGAGAAGTAAAAAAGAGAAAAGGCTGCTTTGTTATTGTATCCCCAAACTGACCTCGAGCCCCATAGTAAGGGCTCTGAGGTAAGGAGTGAAATGGTGGTGTCTCGTATGCCTCAGGCCACTGTCATCCTAGGGGTTTAATGTGATCAGATATGACCCCATATGACCACAAGAAGTTCTCCTGAAAGGTAATAGAAACCCAGTGGCAGCTCGAAACAAAACCAGGAGAAATGGAAAATGCTTGGCTTGCCTCTACGACAGTGTAGGACTTGTGTTTATGTATGTAGTCCTGTTGACACACAGATGATTTACACATATTATTAGCACTAGCACAAGGCACCTGGAGGTGTCGACCTGACAGGTTTACTTTAATGCTTGAGGAACAAAAACCTAAAAGGACCATGTGCTTTTGCAAGTCATTTGACAGAAATAATTTTCTAGCGGTACAGATGTTTATGAACGCCTGAATAGCTGTTGCATTAAATATTTTTTGCTTTACCCATTGGCAGTTTACAAAACTATATGAATCCCAATACCTGAAATAGAAAGAATGATAAGCCATTCCAAAACCAGAGTTCTGAACGATTTTGAGAGACACACACACACACACACACACACACACACACACACACACAAACACACACAGACACATGCGCGTGCACAGTTAGGAAACTATGCTTGTGTTCATAGTTCATATCTGGTGTTTCATTTGCTCCAGATACTGGATCTGAGGCCTCATTTTCATCCATACAAATGAGATCAAAAAGAACATATTTCCATTGAAAAGTAATTTTGTTACACGATAATAAGCTCAAACAGTAGAAGAATTCCACCAGAACTATAGATCTTGAATACCAACACATTCTACAACAGTTGTCCTGATTTGTTTGTATGCCTTTACAGAAATAAAAGTATTTTAAAATCCTGATGGGCAATATATTTGCATTTCAATTGATTCTTTTTGCTAATGCAATTTCACTCAGCCCAACAAATATACTGTGTCAGCCACCCTAAAACGAGGACGATTGCTCTCAACCAATTTTCTCCTGCAAAGGCCTCGTTCGGTGTAGAGGGAATTCAGAGTAACTCTAATTACGTCCATGGTGTTTGCTTGTATAGTCTCTATAATCTGTGTTGCTTTGAAGAGTTGTACGAAAACCCTTTAGAGAATACTGTGAATGTCTTATGTTGGTGCACTGAAAACATTGTCTGTCTCATATGAAACGTCTGAAGTGAAGACGCTTGAGCCTCACTAAAGGCAGTCAGGTTTTTGAGGAGAAACCATCAGAATGAGAATGAGTCAACGCGAGTAAGCGTCTGAGCGTGACCGGGAACCGATAACTGCCTACCATATGCTTGTTGTCGGACTGCGCGACACCCGACCCCCGGCCAACACTTTTTCCATGCGATCAGCATGGACTGCCAGATCAATCAGAAACAACTGGATGAGACCCTAATCTAATCCAAACATAGCACACGATGCTAATTAGATTTTTTTTTGCTCGTTTATGTAGAAGAGGAGCGATAACAATGCAAATGTTTTCCCTCTGCCATGCGGCAGGGCTGACAGCCACACATGGAGCGAGCGCCTCCTGTTTCCTGTGCTTCCTCAGGCCCTGTGGATTTGAACTAGCCAGGGATCTTTAACAGTCTGAAAGAAGAGAACAAAAAAGGTGGAAAGATGCAGATCTACCGGTTCACATTCATAGTTGGGAGTTGCCCCAGGAGGAATGCAAAGTTCACAGGTGCTGCGGTGTGCGGTAATTCCACCATCACACACGCAGGCGGCCACCCTTGATTACTTACATTAATAAGATGGCAGCTGTCCAGATGTCCAAACACTGTCTGGTGGAAAACTAATCCAAATACTGATTTCCTGATTCAAATCACAAAATGTCAGAGGAAATCAATAGAGAGGGCTCCGGAAAAAAAAACAAAAAAACAAAACAAAACCAACTTCTATTTGGATCCAGAGAACAAAATACCCATATAATGATATCTCTATTGTGGTTACATGCACAGGGTTGGTGCACCATGTAGAGTACAGTCACCTACTGGCAGCAAGCCAAGCTTGTAAAATGGCTAGAAGCTTGGCAGGCTGAGTACATCTACATAAGCAATATAGCTTATAGTCCGTGCGACGAATATCACTATGCTATCAAGGGTTTTTTCATACAAGAACAGATTGCTTATCGTTTCAATGAAAACTAAAAGGAATATTTTCCTCTGTCTTGACAGCGCTGGGTATCAAAGTAATCACACAGTTCCTTAAAGATCCTTGTCTACTCAATAATGTAGACATTGGCATTTCCAACCCGCAGTGCACAGTTTTCTTTTCAAAATGCTCATATTTTTAAAAACAGAAAAAACTAAAAGGGATGCTAAACGAAAATGTCATCTTGATAGCTGAAAACCCAGAACAGATGCTGAAAAATTCTTCATCTGTTTGAGAGGACACTAGACGCATGCTAGTTACCAGCGCAAATGTGGAGCTGTGAGGAACCAAACTGAAGAAACAGGGGCTAATGGACAATGACATAAACATAGCTTTGTGTATAATCTCCTGCACGCAGCCAAAGAAGACAAACAGGGAACTTTCTCAATTTCACAATGATACCCCTTACAAACTTGTAGTCTTATGTGATTACATGAAAAACATTAGTCTCCTTAGTCTTCTGTACCTGACTCATTCTGCATTCTGGGTAATCACAGAGCCTACAAGGATGTTATCATCAAGCGGTTACTGTCCGAATGGCTAGCTTTCTTTTCCATTGTGTTGACTGCAACATTACCAGTGAATGTAATTTTAAATGATAATCGGGTACACTTGTGATTCATGGGGTTTCCTTGGTAATTTGTATAAAATTAACAATTGCTTGTCCTGATTGGTATGATTTCGGTTTTTGCCAACAATGAAATTCAAATTGCATAAAAAGGTTTATGTGCTTGTCTGAGGTTCTGTACTCCTTCATTTTGCACCATTGCAATTCCATGGCAACCGCTGCTAGATTCTAAGAATTCTGAAGGAACAGTCCCCCCCCCCCCATACAGCAGATGAGCCTTATTTGATACATTGGTTTATTTTTCTCTCGTTACAAATGAAATATCAATTACTAGACATTCTTAAAAGAGAGAAAGAACACTCAATGCATTGAATTCATGCGTTTAGTTTGTTTAAGGGCTGGCTTTGTTCAAAGAGTTAACCATGATTATTTAACAAAAAAGAAAAACATAAAAAAGCATCAAATGCAAAGAGTTAGTCCTAATGTAATTCCAGCAATGTTTGCCTCCTCAGTGTTAATATAAATTGAGCATATATATGCATATATTCTTTCTGAGCTACCAAACCGCTAACAGAGATGTCCCTGCAGTCTTTTGTGCAGCCAGGATTTAAACAAAAAAAACAAAAAAATTAAATGGCATGGGCTGCAATTCTTCCACAAATTAAGAAATCCACTTCATCGACTGGACCTCAGAGCACAAAACATCAGACGAAACAGTTTCTGCTGAAAAGCCACTGGCTTTCATGTTTTGAAGAGTCTGCTTTTGGATCAGACGTACTCTCCCGTGCAGCTCAGCGACTGCCTGTGACGGCGGCGAGACACGCGCGGTGCTGTTCTCTTGTAAAGGCAAATGAGCAAATGAGGCAAACTGAGGGATGTCCAATTTTAACAAAGTGTTGCTGTAGGTTTGTCAAGCGTCGATTTTTCCGCGCGATCAGACATCGCAAATTGTGCGATCTTTTATGGCTCGGTGGCGAAATCACAAGCGTGAACGCATAGGGCCCTCGTTTCGGCTGCACCGGTGTCATTGTAAACACAAGGTGTAATCAGCCAGTAATTCCCTGACCGTGGTGCACATGTGAAGGACAAGCAAACCCCCTTCCCTCCCCTCAGCCAACAAGAAAAGGGCCTTTGATTTTAGGCGTTCAAGAAATGAAATGCAAACTAAGTCCTGAAATTGCTCTTTGTTTACGCTGGGAACCCTGCTTTGCCTTCTGGTGTAGAAAACATTTTTAAACGCAAAATAAAGTCCCATATTGAACATTTCTGTTGTGCAAAGGCACCTCCCAAAATCTTTCTTTAACCATTGCTGTGTCATGATCTTTCTTCCAGAAAAATCTCTTGGATCCTCACCAGACTGCCTCCAAGGACCCCAGCTGCCTCTTTCGCTCTCTTTGCCAGCCAGTTGTCCAGAGCACAGATTTTATGAACTTTATGAAACAGACCCTTGCTCAAACCCCACTTTTGACAATTGCTAATGTTGGAAGTTCAAAAACGAAGGATAAAAAACAGAACTAAACTCACTTTCTCTCCCATGCACAATTTGCCAGTTTCTGTAACCAACTGACTATCCAGAATCAAGGTAATGTCTGGAAATTATTTGGGTGTCTGTTGTTCCTGTAAATTGTCTGTATTGCTATGTTGTTACATGGAACAGCTCTTCTTGCTTTCATACTAAATTACTACTAAAAAGTTACAAGTTATTATTCTGGTCCATATTCAGGTTTTTATTGGGTGTTCTTTACATGAATGCTTTACTATGTTGAAATACGTACACTGCATTACACCATGTTGGCCTTGTAAAATAACCAGTGAATAAACAACATAAACAAAACAAAAAGGAAAGCAGTTTACCTGATGGCCCCACTTTTTATTTGATGTGCCGGTTCATCATTCTCTCCCACCTGCTAAGGAACTGTTTTATTTCTCCCTCCCTGCTGCTCAGGCAAAGCTGTCATTACCCGACCAACCTTTTCTGACATGTCACGGGTGCCTACCCCACAACAACCCCTCTCCGTCATTCATTCATTCCGTGCAGTCTGTCTCCATTCGATGAAAGAAGAGGAGGAGAAGCCTTTTGAGGAGGAGCAAAGCAGTGATTGTTGGCTCCTTTAAGACCAGTTTCCAATACAGCGGAACATTCATGTGCACCACAATGGTGCATAATCGGCGTAAACGGGTGAAAACTAGGGTGTCGCCATAGTTCCCATTGATGTAGATGACTCTCAGTACACAATTTACAGCAATAGGCGGAAACAAAAGTGTTTAGGGATTCTATAAGTTGATCTAATACAGCCCCAAATATAGGACTATGATTTAGTCGGCAGGAGGGCTTTGGAAGACAGGTAACTTTATACTCCTCATACCACCTGATGATCAGATGTGCCCTGTGAAGTGGGGCATCATCCTGGAGGAAGGACTATAAACACACGTCCCTGCCTCCATTTGCCACAGCAGGGCTTTGTCAGATGTACTGATCAGTTGCATATCCCTTCATTGCCTCGACTGTGATTCAGGTTGCGTTGTTCTCTAACGCTTTTCATCTCGTCACATTGAGGAAACTGCATACTACATCACATGACGGTAACATACACAGGCAGGCTTCAGACCTTTGTGTCATGATGTGTTTTACTTTATTTTGTTACATAAACACTTATCCTTTTTAGCGTCAATTAGCGTGACTGAGCAACCGCAGGTGATCTGCCCCGGTAATGAAAGTCTTAGAGGGAGAGCATACAACAAAGGGCGGGTAGGTGGGGTTGGGAGTCTGACAGTCAGATGGAAATTTATTAAAAAGATGGGGTGGGGGGGGGGGGGGGTAAAACTGTAGCATTGAAAGCAAGGTGGAGAAGCGGAAGGATTAGTAATCAGTTTTACCTGGAGTCTTCCTGAAGCATTGCCCCGTATAATATACAGGGAAGAAATTAG
>JAOYSI010007246.1:0-12256 GCA_025775065.1 Hiodon alosoides | reverse complement strand
ATCTTTGGAATTTTTTTAATGATGATTTTTTTAAATTGAAGATGTAATGTAATGGGTGATGAAAAATCCAGATTTAATGGCTTTAAAGCCGATTCTATATTAATATATGTTGTATTTTCTATTTAGATAATCAGAATAAATGAACTTCCCCTGTGAGCTAATAATTTAGAGTATCATTTTCGTATAGTGAGCATAATGTTTGCCCTTTTGAGAATAGACTGTCTCCCTCTGCATACAGATGACCTCATTACACTGCTTTCAACAAACATAACATAACTCACTGTGTTTGGATTCATGCAGAAGGTCTGGTAATCTTTGTCTTTTCCCACCCTGAACTGCATCTTTGTCATGAGCCGAGGACAGAGAGCTAAACAAAACATTCATGTGCGTACGTGTGCACACGTGTGCACGCGTGTGCTCTTTCAAAACACAAACTCCAAGCCATTATGCACATGTGGAAAATAACTGGCAGTGGTAAAACGACACAAATTAAGACCGGGTGGATACAGAAAACGGGCTGAAGTTGTAACATGGTAAATACGCATTCAGGCCGTCTCCAGAGTGTCTCTGGAGACTCATTCGCCCCAGCGTGGACTGAACCCCATGAGCTGGATTTCGCAGGTTCTGATTCTGCTCATTGGCTGATTCGCGACAGGGAGAGCGAAGCGCTGGCACACAGTTAGCAGACTCCGCATTTTCTGTTCCAGCCATGCTCCAGAAAAACTTGGGGGAGTCCTGCCTCTGTGAGACACCCTGCAACCTGACCCGGTACAGCAAAGAGCTCTCCATGGTTAAGATCCCCAGCAAGGGCTCAGCAAACTACCTGGCAAAGAAATACTCAAAGGATGTGGACTACATTCGGTAACATTCCACTAATGTGGACAATTCAATCTGTTGATGTTTTAAAACTTTCTGCTGGGTCCAAATTACATATGGTTACCCCGATGGTTCCGAAGTCCAGTAGTAAAAAACATTTTCAAAGAATGGTCTCACCTTCATTCATTTAGTCAGAAAACAGGAAAGAATTAGAGCATCTGCAGGTGCAGCAGGGAGGACGCTTTCTCACAGCCTGCAAAAGAACTACATTTAAAAATGCATTTTGTAATTCCAGGGAGTTGTCTTATTAAAAACATTTACTTTGATGCTTAATATTTTTTTTTTTTTCCAAATTGCAGAGACAACTTTCTTGTTTTGGATATTTTCTTCGAAGCTCTGAACTACGAAACGATAGAACAAAAGAAGGCTTATGACGTGGCAGGATTATTAGGTGGGTTATTTTTTCCGTACTCTTTGTGGCATTGTATGGCTTGCTCTGTTCCTTTTGGCTCTGTTATTTAGAACCGGAGCGCGGTTTATAAAATGCTAAGTAGAGGTATAGCGTAACATAAAGATTGTTATCTTCATACAAGCTATTCAACGTGAACGTGAAGAGGAGTTTTCAGATAAATACAGAGCAAACTGGACGATCTTTAATGATGTTTTATCCAGTTGGACGGTATTTTACGTTTTAGGCATTTTCTCTCTGTTCGGATCGGCACAGAAATGCATTCTTTCCCTCCAGGTGACATCGGTGGTCAAATGGGACTTTTCATTGGGGCCAGCATTCTGACCATCTTAGAGGTGCTTGATTACATCTACGAGGTACTTTTGTGTAGCAACACCATCATTTCAAAAGCTATGACAAAATGCTGTACATGTCCAATGCTTTTCTTTGTCTAAATAATTGCTTAGACGCCTTAGGTAAAAAAGATGTTTGCAAAGACGGTTGTTTAACTTGAACTGCTCGAGCTGCGATGTTGCAGGCGCACTCTGAGGGGCTGATGTTTTAAAACATTTAAAAAGCCTCCCGGCTTAGGTTTGTATATATATATATATATATATATATATATAGAGCCCAGCTGCAGCGATGTTTAAACCCCCCGTATCTCTGGGTTTCGGGGACACCAGCTGGTTAAGGATCGGCTGCAGAGGTTGCTGAAGCCACAGAAGAAGAAGGATCAGCGAGAGAAGCAGACAGTGGGCAGCGTGGCCACCGTGAGATTAGACGAGATGAAAGCTAAGGTGAGCTCTGAGCCGTTTGCTGCGAGGAGAACCGGGAGAGGTTGGACGTATCAGGGCCCCCCTCGCGCGTGGAGGGGAAGGCCAGCGGGGCAATTGTAAAAGAGCATAGAGCGCGGTGTGCAAACACAGCGCAATTAGCGGGCATTCACCTCCAGGAAGACAGCTCGCAGTTTGCCATCGTTGAAAAAATATGATGGTACACATCGCGGGCGATGCCAATTTGTGGCCTAAATTCCTGACTTGCCGTTGGAAGCTCTTTCCTGGTAAATTACTCGCAGCAGGGTTCAATATGCAGGAAAGAGTGGTTCTCTGTTTAGGATCAGAGGAAAGCAGCTGAGAGCTTCTGCTTTTTGCACAGCCAAGCATGTGCAGATGTGCTCCATCAGTGGAAGTCATTGAGTCCATTACTGAAGCTCTACTCTTGTTCACAAGTGTGACTCTTGTTCACAACCGGGACTCTTGTTCACAACCGTGAGTCTTGTTCACTACCGTGACTCTTGGAGCTTTTTCCTCCCGGTGCTTGTAGGTTCTCTGGACCTTAAGACGTTTTCTCTGGTATCTCTCTTATCGTCTGCGCCTGTCCCAACACGGTATTCAGCACTTGTTCCTGCTGTATCAGATGCACTTCACAGTTGGACCTAAACATTTTTACTGATTTGCCCCTCCTATAGCTTTTTGAAATGCAATTTTGTTGTCTTTTCTCTACGACCCCCCAGGAATCCATCGAAACCAGCAGGGGTCACACAGAGAAAGCAACATACGCAACTACGATTCTCCCGAACCACCACCGTCACGCACACCATGGCGTCTTTGAGGATTTTGCCTGCTAGAACTCAACAAATTGGCCCCATGGACAAAAAATACAGTCACTTCCCCATGCTGAATTTGGGCTCAGTAACAGACCTCTCGGATTTCAGCTCAAACTTTCTTACTGTTGCCCGTGAAAGCTACAGCCAAAGTCAAACATCGAACCTGTGCTGCTGCTGGACCTCACAAAGGCACAGAGTAGATGGCGGGTTATTGTCCAGCCAGAGATCCGTACCCTCTCTCTCCTCAGCTCTCTTTTTGACTGTCTCAAAATTTCTACCCTGATAATTTGAAACATTCAGAGAAACGCGATAAGGACTGCATTTTATCCAAATCCAGTTTGTACTGAAGAAGAAGAAGAAGAAGAACCTCGTGTCTGCATACTGTTTGGTTTTTGGTCTATAAATTATCTGAGTACTTTTTTAGGTTCTTATTCAGCAGATATTTCCATAATGTATCTGAGTGTTCAATGCCCCCAGCGAACATCAATTTTAAATGAGTAGAGAAGAGAAAAGAATGGTCTGCTTCTACTGTACGGCCTCTCCTTATGCTGAGTAAATGTGAGTTTAAGAATGGCATTTAACATCCATCAACCTTGCGTACAAGCAGATGTTTTATATTAGATATTTAATATGAACTGTAGAATTTGTTTTACAGATTTTTGTGTTATATTATAGACAGAGATCTTTATCGCAGTCATGTCAAAATCTTTAAAAATTAATTCACAAAAAATAAACAGCCTGCCTATGCCTGATCCAAGCTATAGGCAGATTTTCTTAAAGTTTGTATTTCTAAACTAAAACATGGATAAGAAAACATGCTTACGTAGGATGACTAGTTGAGGCGCGCTTCTGTTTTGGCTCCAAGAAAAAAACATCAGGTTCACAGCAAGTTCCACATATAAACAGGTGCAGCACACTCTCCGGGGCTCAGTTCCTGAGTCAAGCTGAGATCTGCGTCATCTCTGTCATTTCTGTACTTTCAATTCAGAGCTGTCTTTGACCGGCGGCCCGTCTAGATCTGGGTCTGTAAACGCCCTGCTAACACCCTGATCACTGTGGGCCCTACGCTGACTCCCCGCTATATGTATCAGACATTTAACACACAACCAATAATTTATTTATTAATGAACTAATTTGTGGTTGTTTTGTTTTTTTTCTTCCATTTTACCTCGTCATGTAACCAACAGAAATTGCAATTTCCCGTATTAAAAAATCCATTGGCGTTACTCCGGGGCAAAATTATGTGCATGCATACTGTTTTAAAACATTTTGGATGAATCCAGAAAATTATAATCAGATCTGCGCTATCATTCATTTAAATATACGAGCCCATACATAATTACAGTATTTTATTATTATTAGGTTCCACACTAAATAAATATAGCACCTTTTTTTTTTGTTTTGTTTACCTTCCAAGTCTTGCAATCATGAGCTGCAGAAGGCTTTTAAACATTCCAAATCAAGTATCTAAATGACCTTTTCAAAGGTTCCCTATCACGGTCTCTAATGGCATCCTGCAATGACAATGCATATTGACAGAATCTCTGGTGATAAATAACAATACCTGCACAAAAAAGTAAATATGGGAGTGGAAATATAGAACCCTTGGAAGGAAATGGCATTTCCAGATTCACACACTTCTAAAAACATTTCTGTCAACGGATTAAGGCTGTACTAATTGATCTTAGTGATTAGACTGTTGCTTTGAAGCACACGTAGCACACCTGAGAAAGTGCGTACTGAGATGTCATTGCCTTCGCCATCGTTTGTGCAACGCCAACCTTTTAGCAACGCCAGGCGTTTTCCGTCACGCCTGCGCTTGAGATTAGCTCCGATGGTTTTGAAGATGTGCCGGAGTCCTGATTCTCTCGGCTCAAACTTGTTCCAGTGTTCAGAACTTGGAAGTACGTTACCTGCTGCTGTTAAACATTGTTTTGCACACTTGTTCAAACGCGTTGGTGTGTTGTGCGCAAATTGTGAATCCACCGAGTTCAAGCTCTTTGTTCCGTCTTCCCGTGTTTTGCTAATTTATACTTGATCTACTTTTATTTTCTTGAATGTTACGAAGACAGCGAGACCAAGGCAGTCCAAGCAGGAGATGTGTGGAGCATGTGTCAGACAGACAGGATTCCAATCGTTAACAACTGATAGAAATGGTATCCACCGGAATAATGGAACAAAAAATGGAATAAACAAGGAAATTACTATAAAAGGCTGAACATTTTGTACAGAGGTCTAATATTGTGAAATTGATTTGTTTTGTTTAAAACATTTTATAAATGTAATGATGAATACAATAATTCAGTATTAAAATTATGATTGATAAATCAAATGTTTTTGAAGTGTATGTGTATGTACCAATAACAAGTGCATGTTTAGCCTCTCTTAAGGTCCCCAATACATGTTAGAATTTGATAATATCTAAACAGTATGCTTCTGCGATTACAGACACAATTGAGTAAACTCTGTGCTGGATTAGCAGTTGGACTTTTGGAAAATTGTCAAATTGTAATCCCAGTAGGAGCAATTTTGTTAAAACATTAAGCAAGGTACTTGACCTTAATTACTATATAAATGGGAAGAGAATAAATCTATAAACCATTTAAGACAATCAGGATGATATTATGTATACTGCCTCCTAAAGTCATGACACCAAGATCTGCCAACCGACAAATCAATGGGGTGATAAAATTACACGTAAAAATAACATGGCTTACAAATTGTTTGCCTTGGGTGTTACTAAACTGGATATCATCCATCCTCAGTGGAGTGTGAGAAGCTTCAAACTAATTTTCATCACTGCATTATTAGTTATAAACTCTTTATACATATGTTTGTGTGTGTGTGTGTGTGTGTGTGTGTGAAAGTGCATGAATATATTAAATGATTTGCTTAAATGTATTAGTTAAATAAAGTTAAAAAGTTTTTTTTTTTTTTTTTTTTTTTTAATTGTTCATGCAATGCCACAATATTTCCATTTCAAATGCAGACGAGGAAACAGACATCTTGTTACCTCAAGGGCAGATGACAAAAGGACAACTTCATCATTATATTTTTATGTGAACATCCAAAAAGATCCAAAATGACATCCGGTAGAGAATCGTGGCTGCTGGGAAATGCAATTTGCCAAGCGTTACCCTCTCATTAATGGGAATTACAGACTGGCAAAGTTATTTCAGACTCTTCTCATTAACGGGAATTACAGACTGGCAAAGTTATTTCAGACTCTTCTCATTAACGGGAATTACAGACTGGCAAAGTTATTTCAGACTCTTCTCATTAACGGGAATTACAGACTGGTAAAGTTATTTCAGACTCTTTCATTACTGCCTCACCACTGGCCCTTGGACACACAGAAAAAAATACTCTTGTATTCAGATGCACTGATGGTGTAGATAAACGTTTGGGGATTCCCCTCTATTCTATAGCTTGTCAAGATATCCAGACTCCATCCTCACACGAATCCAGGTGACAGTAGGATTTGGAATGACAGGTTTAGTGCCACCAGAACCCAATTTATGTTTTTAATTTCTATTAAAAAGATGTGTCTGAGATCCTGCTCTCCCTGTGGGGATGCCATAAAGAAACCCAGAAATGGGATACACGACATTCAAAGCCGTAAGCGTGTCAGTTTCTGCCCACACAGCATCACAACTTTATCACCCGAAAGTTGGCTGGGAGGACAGTAATCGACTCAGAACACCTTCTGCATAGTGAACACCTGCACCGCGGGCCACAGACACTCAAGAACACCCCCAGAAAGGACAACAAGAAGGAAAAGAAAACCTGGAACTTGGACCTTTGCTCAGAAGTAACTAGCATTCAGTTCTACAATGGTGAAAAGAAAAGCTATTTCCTACGCTCCATGCAAAGCACTTAATCTTTCTAGTCTTACCAGAAGAAATAGTACAGTGGTTATTTTGAAATGCATCCCTTACGTACAAAGGTTAGATAAGGATCTCTTCGGACAACGACAATGCTTACTGATGTGAGTGCAGACGATTTCTCATTATTACAAAATGTGTTTGTAGCCCGCTGCCCGAGATGAGTCAGATCATAAGATCAGACTACCCAAACAGTAGGACACCACATAAATAGCCATTGTGAGTCACTGAGGAGATCATAAGGGGTTTGAAAGGACCGTATGAAATATTTGCTCAGTGTCACGTATTTGCAGCCAGGGAAGATTTTTTTTTTCTCCGCAGTTCATTGTCTTTCTATCATGGTGTGGTTTCAGTGACAGCCGACACAAGTCTTCTGCATTGACCTTGACAGTCTGACACGAGAACATTGACTCAAAATCTCAAAATCTCCGGCAAGCAGCAACATTCTGTTTTTCTATTCCTTAGTTTGTTTCGGTGTTAAAATCCTGTAGCAGTGAAATGTTACCACGATGTAAGAATTATACCATGTATACCATCTCTACTCCAATCAATTAGGTAGAATACCTACATATGTCTTGTGTTTTGTTGTGAGTCTCACATGTCTCCCACACCTGTTACTAGAGCTAAAAAGTGAACAGCTGCAATTAGAGGAGTGGGGTAGGCGGTTAAAAAGCCCCAAAATGATGGCTTACCAGCAAATATTGTTTTGGCAAGTTGGCAGACCAAATAAGCACAGTTAAAATGTAGACCTCTGAATTAGGATTTTTTGTGCCTTTTTTTTATTTATTCACTTATAAAAATCAGGTTTACTTTGCCATAGCTACACAAGTCGATAATAATGATTCACTAAAGCACCTTACATTCTGAGATTGAGTGCCCAACATACTATTGCAACTTTCCATTTCAGTAGTCAGTGTTATTATTCCATAGTGGGACAAAGCAAATGTTCTCAAAGTTTGAAAAACGGAGGGGCGTTCCATTTCCAATTTAAAAAATAAACCCACCTGAATTCTTGTGAAACAATGAAAAGACATTACGCGGTTTTCAAGTTAGTTCAAGCAGCGCCATTCAGCAGTATCTAGAAGAAGGACACATTTATGTTATTTTACTGACACCTAAAGGAAGACCTTGGTTTCACTTAATTTTCCATTTGTGGAGCAATAATCTTTCTTAATTGTGAATGTGGTTCCTTGTCTTTTTATCACCAAACCATGAGACACTGTATTTTATGCCTGAATAAAACCAAATATCAGCATTCATTATTTCGTAACACAAAGCAACTACTGGATATTGCGTTATGGAAACAAGTCTACTATTGTATCGTTGCAAACCAACCAAATTTTTTACGGTTTGTTACTTAGATTTTGTTTCACATTTTCAGATAAGATCGACCTGAGAGGAATTGGATCATTTTTTTCATTTCTCGTTGAAAACACCAGAGAGTCGGTGAGCTAACATCGAAGGCAGTGTTGGATCGCCTCTCAACGCACACTTAAAGGGGCCTGGCTGCACGGCACAAGGGGACGGCTGTGGAACTAAGATCCCTGCACGCTTTTGACCGGCTCTGGGTTGTTACCATCACCAGGCAAATGAATGTTCCATCTCTCGTAAAGTCAACACGCCTCGGGGACCCCATGGAAAACCCACAGGCGATTCTGGCTGGCAGCAGAACGTGAACGTCTCTTCTGCAAGACATTAAATGGAAGCCGGAGGAGGTTCACTTCCTTCTCTACCGAACGACGAGGTGCGTTATGAAATATGAGCACAGGGGCTAGGCGCACTCATTTTACACCCACGCCAACATGAATGTGTTTAAAGTTTAATTGTACAAACAAAGTCCGGGATAAATTGCTGAACACCGTAAGAAGTAAGCGGTCGTCTAAATCTTTCTGATCTGCGCTGGTTCATTCCAGGATTAATTATTGTCATTAATATGCAAATTACAAATGCAATATTCAGCTGCCGTATGAGCAAATCTGGAAACAACAAATTAGGGTGGACATCACTCATCGAGTACCAGTTCACGTCAATGTGTTTCACACAGCAGATATATGAGTATAGACAAACGTCTTGGTGCTACACACCTTGAGGTATTCATTTCCTGGTTCTCATTTCATTTGAGAAAGTTCATATATATTGTATATACAATGAAGCAAAAAAATATATATAAAAAAAGGCTTACTGTATATCTCTGGATCAGTCATGATGAACCTTTTTAGAGGGTCAGCTTAGATGGACCATAAAGTGCAGAATTAAAACATTGTCCATTCTCCGATTGGCAGCGACACGTGTCTGGTTGTGGCATTCGTGGTTTGCAAAATTGCATTAATCCCTAACTGAGAGATTTCTCTGCGATTTTCAGGTTTTAGGTCCCGGCGCCAGCTGACATAACTCTAGGCTGCGATGTAGTATCAATTAACAACCAGACCCAACCTCTTACAAGAGGTTTGTCCAGTGTAAAAAAATAACTAAACCAACACAAAAAAAAGGCTAGAAATGTATGATATGTCTTTATTCAGGGCAAATTTCTGCTTCAAAACAGTATCCCGAAACAGAGTGGATGTTCGTGTGTGAAGTGTCCGAGGCGTAACCCCCTCCCATTCCTGAGCAGTCCGGGCTCCACAGCACTGATAATAATGTCTGCACCCGTAAACACTTGTCAACTTTCACCCCAGATGCTGGCTGAGTCAGGGTACCTGTCCGGCAGACATGGCATCATGCTGCCAGAGAGCCTGTTTAATCCTCTCCACACACCAGTAATCTCATGCTGCCCGTCAAAATTGACTTCACAGGTCAGTACCGGGCTAGGGGCCCATTATAGCAAACATCAAGGCGGCTCTCAGAATAGAAACAATTACAGCTGCAAACATACAATAACACTTCAATGTAGACTTGGTGTCTGTCCACAAAGAGTCTTTCTACCCTAGTGACCAAAGACCATGTATTCATAAGTCAATTCAAATGTACCCAGAAAGCCATAGTTATTATAGGTGACAGCATTCTTGCTGGTTTTTGTTCATTTTAAATGATTGGCGAAGTGCTCTATTCTCAGTGGGGGTAAATTCATAAAAATTCAATTTGTAAATAAGCATATGGCCCAGCAACGCAGAAATATCAAGACACATAAGGAGCTTAGAGAAGTATGAAGTGCCCACATTTTCTCGGTCCGATGTTTCTGTTCCTGCGACATGAGTACATGCCAGTATAAGGCGCTGATATGTTTCGGTACTGTTAATCTAAAGAAGCATCAACATTACTAAATAAATCACCTCATAAATCACAGTACGCCATCACTCAACACAGTGAAAAACGTGTTAAGTCTCCCTGAGCATATTAAGTGTCCTTTGGCATACGAGTCACATGTCGGAATAAGTGTTGCTTGGTGTTGAAAATTCCCAGGATCTCGTCTTCAGCTCTGCGGGCTTGCACGGCTTCATGGGAGGAGTGAGTGACTGACCAAAGTTGGCTGAAGACTTCCACGGCAGTCGCAGTGAGTTTTCTGACCTCCTGCGGGGCGAATGGATCGTTTGGGAAGGCCTTGCAGTTGCATACGATGTGATATTTACATGTGTGCCGGCCAAGTTACGTGCTGTTGTTCTTCCTTCGGAGTGGAAGCAGTGGGTGTTCATTTTGAACTCCAGTCGGGGAGAAGGATTTTGAGTAAAATTTGGAATAATTAAGCGTTCAGCAAGAGGCAAAACGCCATCACAGATCAGCCATTTACTTGTTTTAAACTATTATATGTACAGAATATGTGCTTCAATTTTTATTATTTTTTGGTATGGAGTGGCAACCTAAAAATTAATTTAAGTTTAATTTTAAATGAACTTAATTAAAATGTTATCATGGAAAAACTGAAACCCAAATTTTTGGGACACAATGCATTCAGAAACTGGCGACTTGGGAGAGGTGCCAGGGATTTGAACTCAAGGTCACCTGTAATTTATCTAGATATGACTGAACAAAAGGGAGTGCCTTCTGATTGGCACAATAAGGGACAGATCCGTATCGTGACGGTTTTATATATTGCAGAAAAAAACCCAAAGCCATTGGGTCTTTCTGAAAGGATAGCGTTTCAAGCATCACAGACAGACTTGAAGCACAATAGCGGGATTAGACAGCAGGCAGCATGTTAGCTATGCTAGTCATTTTCGGTTGCAAATTTAGTAACAAATATTTGGGCTGTAAATGCATTCCTAATTAGTGCCTTTGAATCACCTTTGATTGGCAATTTACAAGACACTTTATGAACACGTTCAAATGCATTAATCCATACTTGGAAAAGCACTTTTCAAAATTATCCCTGCTTGTTTTCTTTGGGTGGGAAGTCACTTAGAATAACTATCAAAATTGGATAAACCGAGCAACTGGAAAATTAGTTTTATGTATTAACTGATAGTTTTGTTTTTGTAATAGTGACCTCACGGTTTGTACCACACAGGAATGGATAGAAAACAGCAGATCTTTCACTCAGAGAGGGTTTGAGAAACGATTGGTCGAGATCTTTCACTCAGAGAGGGTTTGCGAAATGATTGGTCGAGATCTTTCACTCAGAGAGGGTTTGAGAAACGATTGGTCGAGATCTTTCACTCAGAGGGGGTTTGCGAAACGATTGGTCTGCCAGCCTTGGCTCAGGGAGTGTGAACCCCACCAGGACCTCCTTTCTGCTTCCCAATTTCCATACTTTAATAATACATTATTACTTACCTTTGCTTACCAGAAGCCCAGCCCAGCGGATCAGAGCCAGGCAGAGAAGTCAGCCACGTCGGATAAAAGCCCCATAAATACGAGGATCTTCTTTCCATGAGTGCTTTAAACACGTTTGTCACCTCAGTTCTACTCAATATTTAAATTTTAAAAACCCCCATGGTTATTTTATGAACATTAATATTAAACTAATATTACATTACCAAGAGTCCTATGGTAGAAAGCCACTGACCTGAGAAAGCCACTGACAACATATACCTCGCAGCCATTGGGGAAGACGAGAGATTTTCACAGATAAAATTCATTCTATACTCAGAAGTGCGTAGGTTCCCTGTACATGGATATGTTGGTAAAGGAAACTGCTGAGATTGATACGTCCTCACTAACTGGATTGGATTTGCTACGAAAATCTAGTCTAGTAGTGTCATCTGACCTCAAAATGTTGCTCATGGTCGTTGCAATATTTTTTATGACTGAAGTTTTATCAGCGCTTGCAAGTATTTGAGTGTTTGTGAGCACTTTATTCCTGTTCCAGTTCGGCAATTACCCCCATAAGCTGGCACAACTACAAATAGCTAACCAACAATAAACTAGAATGAACTTGAATAAATTTGAATGAACTAGAATGAACTAGAATGAACTAGAATGAACTTGAATGAACTAGAATGAACTAGAATGAACTGGAATAAATTTGAATGAACTAGAATGAACTAGAATAAACTGGAATAAATTTGAATGAACTAGAATGAACTAGAATGAACTGGAATAAATTTGAATGAACTAGAATGAACTAGA
>JAOYSI010007245.1:0-12258 GCA_025775065.1 Hiodon alosoides | reverse complement strand
CCCCCCCCCCCCCCCCCCCCCCCCCCCCCCCCCCCCCCCCCCCCCCCCCCCCCCCCCCCCCCCCCCCCCCACCCTCCGCACGGGGGGCCCCGTTTCCTGTGGGCTGTTGATTATTTCGAGGACCAATTTGAATCGCTTCACTCCAGCTGTTCACTTGCTGGGATTCCACATGTTTCGGAAGAGCGATCGCCTCTGCAAGTCAGACCCCTGGTGGACAGTTCTGATGCCCCGACCCCCCCAACCCAACCACCACTCGGTACTCCGACCGTCCTTGTCTCAGGGTGGGTGCAATGATGCGGGTGGGATGTTGTCCTGTGTCAAGGTCATCCGCCTGATCTGCACTGCATGATTCCCACCCCCCACTTTATTATGCAGCAGCGTCCCCTTTGATATCGCTCCTCTCCTCTGAAAATGTCTTCTACTCATAACCTGTCGTTGCTGATAGATATGTTGACATCAATTAAGATCCAAACATGTCCAATGCTGGGTCTGAAGCTTGTCACTAGGATTGCTGGGCACCACAGCACACTTCAGTCTGGGCACTGACAGTTTCTCTGTGAGTTGTGGGCTGATGTTACTCACAAAAGCCATTACAGTTTATTTATTTATCCTGTTCCATTTTGTCATCCGCTGCTAAATGTTTAATCCGCCATCCCCACAGCGATGACCCCCCCCGGGAGCTGTGACTGCTGGCATGGCAGTGTGAATTATAGATGACCGGGATGTGCTCTAGCGCAGGTGTCCGTGAGTCTTGTGGCGAGTACTGACGGCCCGGTCTGACCGGCGCGGCGCGGACTCTCAGAGATCAGGTCAGAACCTGCTGGAAGCTGCTAATGGGTGTGTTACCGTCAGTGTAAATTAGCAATAGCATAACGCCACCACACGGGTTAGTACCTGTCGGTTCCTAAGGGTGACGTTTCACATTGTAAATAAATTGGTGAACCGTGTTGTTTGTAAAGAGGATGCGTGAACAAACAAATTAACATGCGTTCGCTGTGCTGTTTCTAATACTGGCTTGTCATTGTAAATTAAGAGATACCAGCAAGCACTCCCGGTCCTGATTCTCACGGCTTTACCCTTGCACAAAACCCAGCATGGACTACAGTTTTGCATGGACACAACTCCCAGCATGCACTCCAGTTAACTGTTCAGTTGAACATTTGTGTTCGAATAGTTGTTGATTTTATCAGAAATTTTGTGATAATTTTCTTTTTTTTACCTTAGTTATATAGGCCAGAGGATAAATGTTTTGGGCTCTTGAATCCGACGATTTCCCTGCAGACTCTAGGTCACTGCTAAAGGCACTTGTTTAATGTACCGGTCTTTACATCTCAGAGTTCATACTCTATGAGAAACACAGGCTAATGAAATCCGTTTCCCCATGCAAATGAGCCCATTGTTAACCCCAATCAGAGAGGCGTCTGAGCGTATGCGTAGCCATTCCCCAGAGAGCGGGAACGAAGGGGGGTCAGACTCATCCTTACAGAATGCATGTAGGTAATTACTTCTGTGTACACTGGATGAGTTTGGTGCTTGTCTCGCTCCTCTCTGGGTTCAAGGGACTTCTGGCTCGACCTGTTGCGTGCATCTGTATTTATAGCCAGCCACCGAGACACGGGGGAGTCCGGAGAAGTTCGGCTGCTTGAGAGGACGTTTTTGGAGGGCAGAGGGATGTCAGATGTGCCGTTGCTCTTCCAAGGTGGTCCTTCAGGTGCTTTGTATTCACGACCATGTCCTCTGTAGCTGGTCAGCTGGGTTTAATGTATTCAAGACAGTGTGCTGTTGACTGCACTCTACCTGAATGTCCAGGTGGGAAATGAAATGTGTTTCAGTAGAGAGCGCCTCTTCAGTAAGGCACTTTGGAAACAATTCCTGTAGGACCTTCTGAGCTGATGTTCTGATGGCACTTGCGGCGAAATTTCGAGATCCAGGACATCTTCCGGAACGCGGTTCCAACTCCTGAATACTCCTAGCGCAGAGTTGTAATACTTCCAGAAGAGAAAGGGCCTCGTTGTGGCTCTGTCACGAGGCCCTTGGGTTTCGGGTCAGGATTCCTCTTTGAGCAGGGCATGCCACCGGTGCCAAACCCATCAGCCTCAGTGGGACACAGAGGCATCGTAACGAGCTGGCACCGAGTCCGAACAAGATGGAACTTGGCCCGGGCCTATAGATTCTGAACAGTCACTAGAACGCGCACACTACACATGCAGCAGTTAAGATGCGCACACAGTCACACACACACACACACACACACACACACACACACACACACACACACACACACACACGTGTGTGATAGCGCAACCACATTAATCAATGACGTGATTCTTTTCATTCTGCTCACTTCCCAAAACAGAAATACGACACTTGATCACAGCAGCCAATGACAAAATAAAGCTGCTACCCTATTTGAATACCGTTCTCATGGTGTTCCTGTCCACACAACGTACAGATGACACAAATCGCGAGGGTTAGAGGACTGCTCCTGTTGAGTACCCTCCCGGGTATTCTTCAGCGTCGTTGTTCTGGTAAAGAATGTTGCCAATGGATGGGAGGTAGACAAGAGTCGAGCTGGTCTTACTGGGCCAGCGGGCAGCACTGGGAGGCCTCCTCATTGTCCCCCACTCTAACTGGAAGAAGAAAGAGAGCAGGGAAGAAAGGCTCGTTTGATAGAGTTGTGGGGGACTGTTTGAGGGAGAACTGAAGGGCAGCCATTGTCTTCCAGCGACCTCAATTTGGTACTGTATGGTCCTTTCTACAACACTGTCTGCTGTGACAATACCTCCATTCTGCTGGGCTCACTTTAAGAAGGCCGGATTAGTACAACGGGTTGCGCTGCGTGTCCAGCTTTCCAACTATCCAGCTCAAAATATGCAAAGGAGGCCAGAGATGTTTCGAATATCCAACCTCCCCCCCCCCCCCCCCACAACCAGATGATCTAAATTTGATTTGGGTAATTATGTAAGGGAGGAGGAATGTGGTGTATTTTAGGACAGTGGATGCCCCTGCACAGCTGTATTTCCTGTTTATACTGCACATGTTTGAGATGCTACGTGGAGAGGATTGCTGTCTGCATCTCTCGCTGACTTTCCTCGGGCTTCCTCCGGCCTTTTCCCCTTTTGGCTGAGGGGGGGGCAGCTATCTTGTATTAGTCATTTATTTCTGGTATTTGGTAGTTATTATGGTGTTATATCAGCACTTGGAAGTTAATAAATACAACTTTTTTTGTCCCAAATGATGATAAATAATGCTGGCAATCTATGGAAGAAGCACTGGATGATGTCCATGGTCAAATAGTTGTGTGAGTGCAACAATGGGTGTGCATCATAGCCTGTGCTTGTGTGTGTGTGTGTATGTGTATGTGTGTCTGCATTGTGTGTTTATGCATGTGTGTGTCTGTGTGCATCTGTGTGTGTGTAACCCAGTGAGGTGCTCCGGTGATTAACAGTAGGATTTATGGAGCAGTGATTGAGAACCTCCTGTTCTCTGTTTTGGAGAGGTGAAAGGTCACCCTGCTGAAGTTGATGCAGACTTCAAACCTGGGGCTCCGGACTCAGAGATCTGAGCCAACAACGCAGTGATTTAACAGCCTTGGCCACGTTCACACAAGCAGTGAACTCTTACAGGACATCTGGTTTCCACAGCGAGCACTTAACCAGTTCTCTCTATTTGTGTGTGTGTGTGTACATTTGCGCACGTGCGTTTGTGTGTGTGTGTGTGTGTGTGTGTGTGTGTGTGTGTGTGTGTGTGTGTGTGTGTGTGTGTGTGTGTGTGTGTGTCTACAATGTCCACCACAGAACTACTAGCACCCAAACACCAGCCTTCCGGAAGTGAGAAATGTATAAACTGTCTGCCGGCAAATTCCTTGCTCCTCCTGGACTAAAAAAGTGTAGCCTTAGTTGACCTTTAGTTATGGGTGAGAGTCGCAGAAGATTGAGTTAATTAAAGAGTTAGGCCTGCTCTTCACAGTGGCCATTGTGGGCTTTGGCCTGGGACCGGAGTCCATTTCACATCGCTCACATCTCATTGGTCCGCTTGTCTTATTAAAAAGGTTTGGCTTTTAAAGTTTGGACAAAATATTAGAAAAGTTGAAAAATATGAAAATTGAAGAAAGGATCAATTGTAGAAGTAAAAAAAAAAATCTTTAAGAGAGACTTTCTAAAAATAGGTGTTCCTTTTACTATTTATTTTTCCTGTATTTCCCCCCTGATACCTTTGAATGACTTTTGACAGTAAACTAAACTGTAATAAACCATGGTCAATTATCTTTCTGTGACTCTCTCCCATACTAGCGAATTGTAACCAGTCATAGTGGGTAACCCTGACAAGGTGTGTGACCCCCTGACGCTGTTCGGGACGTCCTGGGCTGAGTATGACAGTAAGGCCGCTAGCCGGGCTATGTTATGGTAGCAGTATAATGTCTTATGTAATTATCTGTTTTTGTTACATTAAGCATGTAAAATGAAATGTTGTTTAATGAAAGTTAATGACATTCATGACATGCTGACAGATGTTTACAGAGGCACAGATGCTTATCATGGAACCCTAAACTGAAGTGTTGCCGTGATTGCTTTTCACATTGATTGATGATACAGTTCTCGCACCGACTTGTTTTTGGACACATTTTGTCATCGGGGTTTGGCAAGCTTTGAGTTCTGCGGAGAACCAAGACTCCGTCATCGCGCTTGACGTGCAGCACTCAAATTCTGCTGTTTGTGTTTTTTTTGGGGTTTTTTTGCCTTAGCTAGGATAACACAGCCTCACATCTCTTTACCAACCCAGATGACTGGCATGGGTTTCTGGTTCATTTGTAAGGCTTTTGAACCGTGAGGCTGGACTGTTACACTCAGGCTGTTAGGCGGTGTAATGACCACATTACTATTATCCCAGGCACTCTTATTGATGTCCTCATGGCTGCCTGTGCTGCTCGGTGCCTTAGCTCACACACAAAGCCCAGCCCATGCTATCAGTTGGAATTCAGCTGACACACCAAGTCTCTGTAGTGAGAAGGAGTTCGTATTAGCTGGGAAAGAGCCTCTTCAGCTCCGAATCAAAGCTTGCGGTGAAGAAGACACTCTGGCCCAATCATACTTCCTCTCTCCGTTCCATAGAAGTGTCTCCAATGAAGGGAGGTGTTGTTTAGCATGGAGATGGGGGCATCCCTCATGCCGGATCTGTCGGTCGTACAGTAAATGCGTCATTGTCCTTGGTGACACACCAAGCAGCGGACACTTCGCAACAGAGGTGATGCAGTAGACAAACAGTGGTGGGGGTGTGGAAGTGGAGTGGAGAATTGACCAGCGACCTGACCGGCTGTAGGGGAGGGTGCTGACCGGCTGTAGGGGAGGGTACTGACCGGCTGTAGGGGAGTGTTCTGTCCGGCTGTAGGGGAGGGTTCTGACCGGCTGTAGGGGAGTGTTCTGACCGATTTTAGGGGAGTGTTCTGACCGGCTGTAAGGGATTGTTCTGACCGGCTGTGGGGGAGTGTTCTGACCGGCTGTAGGGGAGGGTGCTGACCGGCTCTAGGGGAGTGTACTGACCGGCTGTAGGGGAGTGTTCTGACCGGCTGTAGGGAAGGGTGCTGACCGGCTGTAGGGAAGGGTGCTGACCGGCTGTAGGGGAGGGTTCTGACCGGCTGTAGGGGAGTGTTCTGGCTGGTTGTGACGGAGTGTACTGACCGGCTGTAGGGGAGGGTGCTGACCGGCTGTGGGGGAGTGTTCTGGCTGGTTGTGACGGAGTGTACTGACCGGCTGTAGGGGAGGGTGCTGACCGGCTGTAGGGGAGGGTGCTGACCGGCTGTGGGGGAGGGTTCTGGCTGGTTGTGACGGAGTGTACTGACCGGCTGTAGGGGTTTACAGACAGTGTTGGAAGCGGGCAGACAGTGTGGGAAGCAGGCAGACCGTTGCCAAGCTCATAATAATAATAATAATAATATATCTAGATGTTTAAATTGATTTGGCTCAAAAGCCCAATTAAATATAAATCTCATGCATGCACAAGTATCTAATTTACCTTTAACTGGTATTGATTTTTCTCTGAACTACTGGTGAGATTGTAGACTGACAATCTTTGCAAGAGTGTCCAATTCGTTTTCCTAGCAGTGGGGCCTTTGCTCTATAATTACTTTGTGAGTTAAAAAACCCTCACAGCCACTGGGAAGGGTTTTTAAATGAACGTTGAGAGCTGATGGTGATTGTGGCTTTTCTAACGTGGAGTCCCTCTCTAATATCTTTGGTTGTGGGGCCTTAGCCATTGTGATGGGACTCATTGTCTTTTTCTGACAACTTTCCTATAATCCTTTCCTCAAGTGTGCCCTGATCATCTCCCATTACTCCCAGGATCCTCCTGTTGGACAAGCATAGAGTATGGGATGCAAGGTCCCTATCCGTCAAAAAATAAATAAATAAAAAAATTCAAGCATGTGATGAAAACCAGGAGTCCACCGTTATCCCCTTTTAACTTTTAACTACGCTCATCCGGTGCCAACATTAGCGTACCAGGAGGAGCGGGCAGACGTGCCGTTTTCAGCTGCGGTAACACTATCCGAAATTATGGAACAACCACAACAAACCAGAATAGCGTAAATCTCCCTCTTCCTGCCGAGCGAGGGAGCGGTGGGGCAAAGCGCAGAAATGCTCCGGCGACATCCAGGAACCAATTATTGCTGTCAGAGGGAGCTCCTGTCCCCCAGCTGTGAGGGTTTTCTCTCCCGACCAGAGCAGAAAGGGCACCGAGGACTCAAGTTTCTCCCCATATTGGGTTCCTCTTTCCCTTATCTTCTCATCTCAGTGGTTATTGAGAAGGCAGGGACAGTAGACTTTTTAATCCTGTTTCATCAGTCCTCCTCGGTTGCTCAGGTAGGCCCTATGTTCCGTGTTTCTCATTGCTTCCTGCCCGTGACTGCCCATGGAGACTACATTTCCCAGAATGCTCCGGCCCTTCTACACGTATGTGCTTTGTCCCACCTCTTAACCTTGTGGGGCCGTGCCCAGGATGCACCTGTGTTCTTTCATCAGAGGCTCATAGCCTCCGCGTTGTCCACCTTGCGTTGCTGCTATTCTGTGGAGCCTTCCGTACCCAGCATGCTTCCGTGCTCTCATATAAGGCAGCTGAATCTGTGCTGTCACTCGGAGTGCATGTTTCGCCGGGCAGCAGTCCTGTTCCCAGCATGCATTTGTGCGCTCCCATTGCAACTCAAGTTAGCATCCTGCGCCACTTCCCTGATGCTCAAACGTTAGCCGGCTGGGCAGTCATGTCGGGTAAGACTGCGTCAGTGTGTTAGTTTCATTATTTGCTGAAAACAAGGGGCCATCCAGGATTTTTAGAAGATGGTCTCAGATAGGTCATATGTGAAGATCTAGTTAAGATCCCATGAAGATAACCTAAAAACTTGACCTTGAGTTGGAGTTCATGGGAACATGGGAAGTATAGTATATTGGAGTTCATGGGAACATGGGAAGTGTAGTATATTGGAGTTCATGGGAACATGGGAAGTGTAGTATATTGGAGTTCATGGGAACATGGGAAGTGTAGTGTATTGGAGTTCATAGGAAGAAGACCCCCCAAAAGAATGCACCAGGAGGCCTGTTGTGTGGGTGAGGCAGATCTGGCCATTTTTGCACTGAAATGAAAACCGAAAATGTCTCTGACTCTGTGGTCTTCTCCATCTGGTTCGGCGTGCATAGGGGTTTTAGGCTCCCGACCCTGCATGCCCCGTTTGCCGTTTCTCATTCTCACACGACGCTGGCGAGAGTTTGCCCAACCGCGGATATTCTCGTGGAGCCGCAGGAACCAGCGGTGGGGCATTTCAGCCGCGATGCAAAGCTGACTTCAGCCGGCGTTGCCGGGGCTGATTGCGGAGGTAGTTTGAGACATGAAGGGAATGGACCGGGAGAGAGGACCGGGAGCAGTCAGAACTAATTGCAGGGCGTTCAGGAAGGCCTTCATTAGCACTTGCCACACATGGTCACCAGATGTGGGGCCCGGCAAGAATGGACTACCATGCTTTTTTTCCCTCTTCCTCTAACCTAATAATCTGCCTTTTGTTTCCACGGGGCTATTGAGTTTTAAGTCGGCCCCTGCCTCGTAAGAGAAGTCTCTTAGGGCTGAATAGAATTCTTTGTAACAAAGAGAGAAGCTGTGTAGTTGGAAGGGGGGGGGGGATTTCATGGTTCACTCTGGAATTTTTATGGCTTGTTTTTGCAGTTTAGAATTCTACATTGTAGCCATTAGGATATACATTCCACCTTTTCCAACCCACTGGTTAATATAGCTGTCGTCTGTGTACGCGTATTTGTGTGATTGTGCCGGGTCTAGTGTGTCGATGTGCAGAGGCAGCTGATCATGTGCCTGTTGGTGTGTTTGTGAGTTCCCTTTTACAGGATATTGTGGTGTATGGTTTATTTGTGTATATCCATCTGTGATTCTGTTGGTTTTGGCTTGGTTGGGTGCAGGTATATAAAATTGTACTTTGGGTTCTGTGTGTTTGTGTGTGGCTGTAAACGAAATTCTGCAGAGCTTGGTATGTTTACGTGTAGCAGTTTACAGGATTCTTTCAGTTTTGGTGAGTTTTCCCTAGTTGTATACATGAGAAGAGTTATATGTGATTGTGTGGATTTGTATATGATTTTCTTTGGGCTTTGAACTGATGGATTACCGAAGCGAATCTTCTTGTGAGAGCCATAGTGAGTTTGTGTAAATCTGTGAGTTACGGTGTACACGGCCACATTCCCTGTATAAGAGGATGCTTAAAATGCCTGTCACTCTGATAATCCGCCTACCTGGCTGATTTGGCGCATGCTCACTGGCTTACTGAGCTGTCACTCTTCATTGTAGCATCACCTCGCTAACATTAGGTCACCCAAGTCACTTTGTTTGCAAGAAAAATGAAAACCAGGCGACGTGAATGCAGGTGTACGGGTGAGCCACTGCTTTCTTCAGCCACGCGCGGCTAATGTAAAAGTTCCTCCGCACTCCCAGCAGAGCCGCACGCAACCCGGAGCGGTGCTGTTTGGAGGTTTGCAGGCAGGCCTTTGTGAGGGGCATGCCCTTGGCGTTTCCATGGCACCGCCTACAAACATATTCCGTCCCTCAGCCTCTCCTGCCTTTTCAATACGCAGAAGCTGGAGTCGCCTTGAGTGATATCGATTGAGAATCGAACCCACATTACTCTGTTTGGTAGCTAATGCACTTTCCCCCCGACCAAAAAATGAAAGAAAACGCCATAGAAAACAGCTGGCTGCTGTGTTGCGGTGACAAAGAAAGATATTTCTATAGAGGGGGAAAAAAGCTCTGAGAGAGGAAATCAATTCATAATAAGTCTTACATCTTGTTACAGTCCGCAGTGTTGGCTGTCAGAGGAAAATGACACTTCCTAGTTTATAAACAGCTGTAGAGCCTATTCTGGGTGGGATTATTGAGACTGTGCAGTTTTCACCCTCTGTTTGTTTGTAGCGTTTAGCCAGTCTGGTTGGTGGTAAAAAGCCATTCACGGCATGTCTCTTACTGTAATGTGTTTGTAATGTTTTATCTGTCTGTAGGTACAGCCCACACCACAAGGATTTGAATGGATTGCTCTCCTCTGGATTTAGAGACTCGGTTCAAGTACTCACGCTCTGTGTGAACGACAGGCTGTTTAAAACGGGAGGAAAGTGTTTGGTACGCTCAGATGATTATGATTATATGGTAAAAACCTAATTAGTGTGTTCTAAAGAAAAACATAAGCTGACACTAATTAAGCACAGTCAGTCCTCGGCTACTGTTTTGCAGCAAAAAAAAACAAAAAACGGCTGTTTGTGCTGTGACCATGCTGGGGTGAGTGTATGTGCCTACACCGACTGGTTGCTGTGTGTGTCACTGTGCTGAGAGTCTGGGTGAGATCACCGTGATGTACTGAGGGTGTGTGTGTCGCTGTGCTGAGAGTCTGGGTGAGATCACTGTGATGTACTGAGGGGTGTGTGTGTGTGTGTGTCACTGTGCTGAGAGTCTGAGTGAGATCACTGTGGTGTACTGAGGCTGTTTGTGTCACTGTGCTGATTGTCTGGGTGAGATCACAGTGGTGTACTGAGGCTGTTTGTGTCACTGTGCTGAGTGTCTGGGTGAGATCACTGTGGTGTACTGAGGCTGTTTGTGTCACTGTGCTGAGTGTCTGGGTGAGATCACTGTGTTGTACTGAGGCTGTTTGTGTCACTGTGCTGAGTGTCTGGGTGAGATCACTGTGGTGTACTGAGGCTGTTTGTGTCACTGTGCTGAGTGTCTGGGTGAGATCACTGTGGTGTACTGAGGGTGTGTGTGTGTCACTGTGCTGGGAGTCTGGGTGAGATCACTGTGATGTACTGAGGGTTTGTGTGTCGCTGTGCTGAGAGTCTGGGTGAGATCATTGTGATGTACTGAGGGTGTGTGTGTCGCTGTGCTGAGAGTCTGAGTGAGATCACTGTGATGTACTGAGGGGTGTGTGTGTCGCTGTGCTGTGAGTCTGGGTAAGATCACTGTGATGTACTGAGAGTGTGTGTGTGTGTCTCACTGTGCTGAGAGGCTGGGTGAGATAACTATGATGTACTGAGGGTGTGTGTGTGTGTGTGTGTGTGTGTGTGTGTGTGTGTGTGTGTGTGTGTGTATTACTGTGCTGAAAGCCTGAGTGAGATAACTGTGATGTACTGAGGGTGTGTGTGTGTGTGTATGTCTCACTGTGCTGAGAGCCTGGGTGACATCACTGTGATGTACTGAGGGTGTGTGTGTGTGTGTCTCACCGTGCTGAGAGTCTGGGTGAGATCACTGTGATGTACTGAGGGTGTGTGTGTGTGTGTGTGTGTGTGTGTGTGTGTGTGTGTGTGTGTGTGTGTGTGTGTCACTGCTGAGAGTCTGGGTGAGATCACTGTGATGTACTGAGGGCGTGTATGTGTGTCTCACTGTGCTGAGAGTCTGGGTGAGATAACTTTGATGTACTGAGGGTGTGTGTCTCACTGTGCTGAGAGTCTGGGTGAGATAACTGTGATGTACTGAGGGCGTGTGTGTATATGTACAGTTGTAGACTGGATCACAGCAGTCGAGAAAGAAGACTGCAACCCTCCTCTCTGACCTTTCACCTTTCGTAGCCCTGGAAAGCAGAGATTCACACAGCCGTCTCCCTTTGTCCCCTTTTCGGCGGAGTCACTAATCCAACATGAGGTCTGAATGAATGGGGATAATGCATGGTTACAGTACTAATTCAGTGCCACTGTTAATGTCCGCTCTAATTATGGCTGTGTCACGGCAGCGTCTGTTTCTTATTACTCTCCCTGTGCCCCTCCCTGTGGTGGGGGAGGGGGTGGGGGGGTTAGGGGGATTACCCCTAGGTTCACTTTAATTGTTTTTCTCCTTGAAGTGTGGTGCGAGGGCGGGGCATGCTAATTCCGGCAGGGGGTCAAAGCACTGGTGCACGGTTTGGGGAGACGTACAATGGAGAACCTTGGCTATTGATTTAAACCATACCTCCCAGCATTCCTGCACACTGCACAATGGGGCTTATTATCCTGTGACCCGTCCGCTACCCAAAACAAAGACTCTTTCACCCCTTCACGTCTGCACTGAACCTCAGTCTGTCGGTCCAAGTATACACCTCTCAGAGACACACACACACACACACATATATGTACATATACACACAGCAGAGTGACAATACCCACTCTGTCTCTCTAACTCACACACATGCGTACACATGCGACTGTACACAGCACTCATGTCACACGCACTCACGGACACATGCACATGAATGGACGTGCATCACGCAGAGCAAACACTCTGGATGAAGTCATTTCATACAGGTGTGCATGTGATGTAGAGAATAGTTGAGGCAACCTGAATTATTCTGATGGTGAAGTGGCCAGGTGGAAGATTTCTCAGGTGTTCTCAGGTGTTCTCAGGTGTCTCAGGTGTCTGCAGGGTCCAGACTCAGCTGTCACCGAATAGAAAGCTTTCGCTAGGTGTGGGCCGGCGGTTTTTGCTCAGTTTTTTAAATATTACAAAAAAATGTAAATGCATTTAGTATGTGTCTGTTTCTGTCTGTGTGCGCGTGGGTCTGTTTTTGTGTGTAGCTGTGTGTGTCAGTGTGCGTGTGTGGATGTGTTTGTCATTTTGTGTGTGTATGTGAGTGTGTGTGTGTGGGTGTGTCTGTCATTTTGTGTGTGTGTGTGTGTGTGTGTGTGGGTGTGTCTGTCATTTTGTGTTTGAGTGTGTGTGTTTGTCTGTGTGAGGGTGTGGTTGTGTCTGTCATTTTGTGTG
>JAOYSI010007244.1:0-12258 GCA_025775065.1 Hiodon alosoides | reverse complement strand
TGTCTGTGTCTGTGTCTGTGTCTGTGTCTGTGTCTGTGTCTGTGTCTGTGTCTGTGTCTGTGTCTGTGTCTGTGTCCTATTGCCTGATATTGCCTGATTCCATGTGTGCTGACCAACTTTTCCTTCTTCTGGCGCCGATTCTGGTTTTGCCTGTTCTTGTATGGTTCCCGCGTTACCGAGTCTTGCCGACACTCACTTCCAGATTTGCCCCTGTTTTAGATGTTGATGCCATGTGTTGATGCCTCCTGCCTTTGTTGACAAGGAATCCTGCTCAGCCGTCCTCATTCTTGTTTGCCAAATAAAAGTCCCGCACCTGGGTTCACCCTAATGGCTTGGTACTGTATAATTTTTACATCTCAGTTAATGCAAAGTTTCAGGTTACGTGCATTGGGCAGGATTCTGTAGTTTATCTTCACTTTTTGGAAGAAATTATGGCAACTTTAATGGCTCACAGATGGAAGTTTATGGGGAAACAACAGCATAGAAAATACTTGTGCAACTTTACATTCCAGCCAGAGAAATATGACTACCAATAATTTCTACAATAATTATTTTATGTGCTTCTGATGATTTTTCTTGTAGAAATTCTTCTTTCTGGATCCTGTTTAAATGTCAAAAACTGTAAGCTGTAACACTTATCGTATTGTGCCCTTCTAAATTTGCCTTCATAACAAACAAAACCTCAGGAAATGAGAAAAGTTAGATTTATTTCTGGGATGAATAAATTGCAATAAAAAAGGAGCTGTATATAGCAACTGTTCAATAAATAGCTTGATACCGCACATCTCAATGGAACATTGCTGATTAAAAGTGGGTTTCAGCAGGTTTATCTGAACGTAGTTACTATTACCCAGATTTTTAATTTTTGCACTGTTTATCATTCTGGCAAACCCAAGACACTTAATTTCCTGAGGAAATATTGCTTTATAGGAATGCTGAACTGTCTGAACAGCCTGAGCTTTCTACTTTTAAGGCAAACTATATTGGAGCTTTTTTCCCCCAACAATGTTGGCTTTGCATATATTCTATATATTATAAAAGAGAAAAATATGACTTCAAATACTTGTGCAAATAAAATAAGCCAAGTGCTACATTTACCATACCCCCAAATCAAAATATTAAAGTACACACTTTTTAAAACAGGTAAAAAAAAATTTGAATTAAATTTACAATTCACAGGGAATACATTGCCCCAGTAAAAGGAAACTGGTTTCCAAATTTTAAATTTTAAAATTTTACCTTTTCGAAAGGGAACAAATCACTGAAAACTGTTGTCAGGATTTATGTGCCAAATGAGAGGTTCCACTGATTAACCTCTATGTTTGGATGTGACCTTCTTTTTTGGCTCCTGTCGCTGTTCATTTGATTATGAAGGTCATCTGCACTGATCAGCACTTTTAAAGCCAATACAACCTCTTTGCTTAAAGCAATGTATCAAATTAAGATTGATTGTATCAAATGTGTGCCTTTTATGTTCTAACATGTATTTCTTTACTCATCTAAAAAATGTATCTGAATGTGTGAGTAAATTATGAAAATACATAAAAACAGAAAGGGCAGTTGCAAAGGTTTCACTCTATTAACTGCATCTGGTCCCAAAAGGGTTGCTGTCCGGTCTTAAAATGGTGTGACACCTACCCTCTTTTGTAAGTAAAATTTTGTTTGTAAAGTTTTCCCTCATGACATATTATGAAGCTACAATTAAATCCTGATCCATGAACACATGGATAACTATGCATAACTATGCATACTAGTAGAAATGAGAAAAGGAAATCTCATGATTGCAAGTTTGTGAGACGAGGTAGAATTTCTCATGTTTTCTTGTAAAAGACACACAAGAGTGTGAGTGGAATCAATGTGGCAACAGTGTAGCTGCACATAGTAAGAAATTTAGGAGCACAATCGTTCCCCTATTAATATTAACGATTCCATTTTGTCCATAATATAGCAAAATTATAACTCTTAACAGAAAATACAACTCTTGTTTCAAAAAAGAAAAATATTCATACACTTTAATTCAAGAATATTCTGTACATAATCTTTAGAATAGTTGTTTTAGATGGTTTTATTCATTTTACAATCTCCGTTAAAAAAGAACACAAAAATATAACGTAAAGCTGCTGTCACAGATCCGTCACAGATCACTGGAGTAGTAAAAAGATATAAATGCAATACCATGTCATAGAAAGAATATATACGCTGATATTTTACAAACTCTGTACTAAATTAAATTATACAATTAGAGGTTGTTCACATTCAAGGTTAGTTAAAAGACCAAGTAGTAGACCAATTTATTAGTGCCAATTTTTTTTTTTTAAATCAGCCATTTACCAACTTTTAAATACTATACGAGGCCATATCTCTTTCCCCAACTTTCTGTTTTTTGTTTCTTATACACAGTAAAAAAAAATTGATGCATGTGGAATTTAAGTAACCAAGCTTGGACATGTTTGTACTAAAAATTGATGCATGTGGAATTTAAGTAACCAAGCTTGGACATGTTTGTACTACAAGCTTTTAAAACAAACTCAAGGGGGCATGAAAAACACCCTTGTGCACATGCGCTTCGACTTTAACTAACAGGGATCTAAATTGACATTTTGTTTCATTGTCTTTTTATTTTATTTTTTATTTTTTTATATGCATCTCCCAACCATTTCCCTAATCATAGCCATATATAGATGCTTCTTCATTTATTAGTTTGCCATGACTGGCCGCATCAACCCTTAATTGGGTTCTCTCCAACTAGACCTGTGAGAGTACCACAGCAAAATGTCACTTTGTGCACATAGAGAGCACTGGCAGGCACAGCACACTTCAGTCCGAAATAAGAAAACTAGGAAGAAGGAATGCTGCCTGGCACAGAACTGTATAATCGTTTTCTTCATCTTCTTTCTATTAAGTATATTTCTCATGCATGTCTTGTGTGTGCTAGTGTTAGTCTACAACAAATTCAGACATATTGTTCTTATACAGGGCATGGCCCGGGTGTACATGAGCTCTACTGTGCCACTCCACTGTGGCAAACTGAAGTCGGCAGATAATTACAATTTATCTCCTCGGAATTGATGACTGGGAATCAGCCTCTCAAGGCTGCAGGGGAAGAAGTGATACAATAAGTAATTTCTAGGAGGACACAACAGTCCAAATTAAAATTGGAGCCACCGGTAGGTATGCATATCAATTTAACTTCAATTTAGACCAGTGCCCCTCCTGTAGCATAGGCCATATATGCCGTCTGCCTCCAGGGGTTCGTTGTGTATCCTCCTTTTCCTTTCCCTTGTGGGTTAATGCTGGCCTTGTGGTATTGGTGGTTGGTTTTCTTAGAATATGTCTGATTCATCTTCTCTTCCTGGCTTCCTCTTAAGTAGGAGATTGGTAAGTCAGTTTGCCAGTTCCCTGCCCATACATTCCTGAGTTGTCTCTCTGCAGACAAGTTTCATTACAAGGTGGCTGTAGGATTTGGAAAACCGAAGCTAGGGGATAGTGCTGATGACATCCCACCTGCTACAAACTCTATCTATTGTGTTGTTCCCGCTCAAACTTATGATCAAAGTGCGCGAAGAAGGGCCAACTTTGCCACAACCAGTTTACAATTTCCTCAACCCTGTCAGCAGGAACTTGTCTTTGTGGGGCGAACTGTTGGCCTGAACAAAAAAGAAGTTAAATGGCGTGTATAGAGGACAATGGCAAGCTGAAAATGCATATTTACCTGGGTTTAAATTGTGAGAATCGTGTATTGTTTAAGGGGTTGGTGAAGTAAGATTCCATGCAAGGGTTATATTAAACTGAAAAGAGTTAAGGAACGTACAGCTTCAAAATAAATTACAGTTTAACATTTAAACACTTTTATTGTTGGGGAAACATCTGAGTGCCTTTAATGCAACAATGAAATGAAACAAAAGCTGACAAAACAAAATAAGGTTAATGAAACAAGTCGAAAAGTATAGATATCTTATAATTTCATACATTTATCCACAGAGAAATACTGGAACACGAGAGATCTAAGTTACTCTGTACCCTGGGTTTGTAATGTAATACATTTGTAAAGAAAGGGGGAAGTTTATGGAGCATGTAAGATTTTCAAACTCACGATGTATCAGTTCAATTAATCGATAAAACATTTAAACATATTCAGTGTATAAAACACAATTATAAAATAACTATTCCCAGATATGTCACATCTGAATTTGAAAGTATCCTAAGAGTGTGGAAAGGTTAGTTCCTATCAAATGGTTTAAAATAATTATCTGAACATATGTGAACTAGGTAATTAGCATAAATGCTGACAAGGCAAGATTCAGTTAGCACTAAATTTTAATTTAGGCAGAAATATTTGATCTGGGGATTTTCTCATGTACAAAGTTGCAGGGTATTGATTCTCTCCTTAGGCAGCCCCCACCAAGCAAAGGGGTCCATACAATTTTGTAAGCATATTGAGTGTGCAAGAGAAAACAAAAAAAGTAACAATGCAATTAAGCATTGGCCGTCTGGGTAGGGTTTAAATACATGTCCTTTGGCTAAATGTAATTTATGTAATTATAATTATTTATATATATAATTTTGTATAATTACTTATTATATTATAATTACTAATTGCATAACTTTCACATTCGTTCTTATTTTGTCGATGTTTAACAACTGCACACCACAAATTAGTTATTAGTAATTATCAGGTTATAACCATCCCGACTACTTTGAGCTGGGGCTGCTGAAAGAAATAAAAGGGGGATCACTTATGCAGGTACCCAGACGATATGTAGTGTTCATCAGGGGTAAATTAAGTAAAATAAATTAACCAGTGGCAACCAAGAATTATTTTCATAAATGTATTCAACAAATGGAAAACATATTCACAAAACTCAAACATTCAATTAAGTAATCAACAGCAAAATATACAAAAAAAAGGCATCCAAATAAAATGATAAACAGAATAGGATATGGTATGAGTAGGTGGCATGAATGTACAGCATGTCATGGATCAATGAATGCAGCATGGAGGTCGTGAAATCAAATGGAAAAAGTCTTATCTGTGGACATGGTAGTGGTGGAATCTAGATATCACGCTTTGTGTAGGCCTTGTATTCCCTTTTCCAACAGTCTTTAGGCAGTTGCAATGATGCACCAAGGACGAAAGAAAACCCAAGGTGTGGTCAAAGGTAACACAGGACTTAAGGAATGAAACAAAAAAATCCTCTACAAAAATAAATAAATCCAATTACACCTCATAAACCAACATAAACATAGAATTCAAACATCTCAATGAATTCTTAACTTAAACAAGCATTCAGAAACTCAACAACAAACTCAAGAACTGCAACAACCCCGACATCAGAATCCAAAATGGCTGCTCAGAGCATCAACAGTACATGGAACAGTAGTATTTTACAGATTTAGATTATATTAATAGATTATTAATATAAAGTAAAGATCAACAAATGAAACTATTGTGCTATTAGATACCCAGCATTTTGCAAAATGACTACATTTAGGTACTTTATGTAATTTCTGATGTTAATACTTGTGTGTACTAGGACTTTTTCTTGTAATAGAACATCGTTACACTGTGGTATTGTGACTTTCATGTAAGTAAAGGATCTAAATACTTCCACCACTGGGAAAATGTTTTGAAATTGTGCACAATTTATCTGTGATTGACTTTTTGAACATGGAGAGGTGGTTGTTCATGTTTGTTCATTTAAATGATAATAAGAATTTATAGCTTTTCTTCGGGACGGGTGCATTGGAATTACAGTCGGAAACACTTTTGACCGTGTCTTTGAATGATTATTTCTTCTTCGGGGTACACACGGTCCCTATGGGGGGTGGCCACGTCAAAAAAATAAACCCTTCTAACTCACTCTACTCCCCCACGACTAACTCCTCTTTTCCCTTCTCTCTCCTCCCTAAGCTGTTCCTACGCATTTGTTCTCCTCTCTAGACTTTCTACACTCTTTCTCTTTTTGTAATCGCTCACACACTCTCCTCCAGGTTATCTCCTACTCTCCACACTCAAGTCACTTCCCCCCCTCCTTTTATCTCCCCCCTGACGTGGTCTCCTGCCCTTACAAACGGGTAACTACACCCTAGAACTGGGATAGCCCCTCCCTCTAACTAAAACAACAGTACTGGTCAGGGTAAACAAAAAAAATGCATCCATAGAACAGTGAACACTGAAGCCAGCTTTTAGGCAAGTTACTGCAGCAAGGAAAGGGCCTGAGGCACCATGAGCATCATCAGAATGCACAGAGTTGTACTAAGAACAGGGCTCAATTCTAAGATTGGAATTGTACTTAACTTAAAAAAAAAAACGTTTATAGAAAGCGTAACACATTTAATGTCCATATATTTGCAACATGGTTTCAGGGGTTGGCGGCTTTTTTAAGAAAGACATTGAGGTTGAACGCTTTAAATGTTCATATTTTCTCCTATTAAGATGTACAATTTTCAGGCAACAATACAACATGTTTCACAACAGATGCCGTTTCATTAGCAGTTTTTATTTACCAGTTTGTTGTTCTGCTTGTAAGGCGTTAACCGACCGTGTATCCGAGTAATTTACTTGACCCTTGCCAGATAGTAGCTAAGTAACATTAAGGAAGTCACACAATCAAAATGTGTGCAATCATTTTATGGTATCTTTAGGCTGCATATGGACTCTTGACAGGGAGTTGCCCTGCGGGTGCTGTCCTCTTCGTCAGCGGTGCACTCTTCTGGGTCAATCACTCCAATTGTATTCTCCTTCACTGTAATCTTTTCTGACATTTTTAATGGGTTTCCTATAGAGTTACTTCCTCCAGCAGTTTCTCAAGTCTCCATAGATGTGATGTACGCATTCTAGGACAATGTGCCAGGGCATTTGGGTGTATTTTAAAGGTGCAAAAGGGATCCTCTAAGGGTTAAGTAGTAATCATTGTTCTTGTGAGGCACTGTAGAAAAAAATCTATTTGTCATTAAAAAACTAAATCGTGAAATGTAACTCTTAAGTCGTTTTAAAAGGCTTGGCAAGAGATCAGAAATCTAATCTAAACTTGTTTGTCTACAACACAGGGTTTTTTCCATTTACTAGAAACACATTATGTGAGAGAATGCTATTAAGATTTTCAAAAGCAGAAAATTTATCTTATAAATGTTTAATTGTAGTTCTCTTTTAAACCATCCCAATATTGTTTTTTGTCATTTAAATGGGCAAATCCTATTTTATTAATTGAATAGTAAAATCCCAACTGAACTATTGAATAAAATGTATTGCCCTCATTTCAGAACTGGAACGATAGGAATTGACTCATAAAAATACTGTTGTCCCTGTAAAAAGCTGACATTCATTTTCTCATTGTTTATTTTACATCGCATTGTTAAACTCCAACTCACAGATCCAATGTTCACAAAATACTGTAGCGTTTTCTTGGAGTGCTACTACTCTGTGTGATTTCAAGCACGAGACCGACACCGTTTTAACATGAATCAATGCTCTTTATTTCGCACATGCGCTTACGACTGCCTTTAAAAAGGGGGAGCTGGCAGTGCAGAGAACTCAAGATCACACGAACGACACAGAGAGCCCTCACCAGCACACATAAACCTATCCATGGTGAGGGTTCTAAACTTTAACACAACTAGCACAGGTCATAACAGAAATAACAACAACATTAACAGACCACACGTTTAGGTTTAACAGAACATCGAACACACTATTTACACAGTTTACAAATGAGAAGCCGGGCTTCTCAGCAGCCCTTTCGGGGATGGCGAGCCACCATTGGTGCTGCCCTCCATCCCCGTTACAATACAAAACTACAGTTCATTTTACAGTCACTTACATATTAGAAATAAATAAATAAGAACGTACCAATGAAACCCCATATGCATATGAAAATTTGAGTTTCACTTTACTTTGGTAATGAATTTAGAAGCAAGCTTCCTCTGAATGATTTCCTTGTGAAGCAGCCTTGAAGATAATGACAATCATTGTTTAATGTTTAAAAACTGTCCAAAGGGAACACCGAATTGTCATTGCAATTGCTTTCTGCTAAATTAACCAGGAAGCCACACTTAGACATTTATTCAGGTACAGAAAACTCATTGTGCTGTTCACTTCTTTAAATATCCTCAATAGTCAAACTCTTCTAAGCAGAAGAAGCAGATCAATATATTGTAAACATTAAAGATACCATAATAGTTTTTCTTTCAGTATTTCAGCAGCTGGATTGTCCTTCCGTTCATTGTATGAAATGTTAATCAACCCCAATACTTGTTTTGCCCATGGCAGCATATGACATTTCGATTACATTATCCAAGTCTTTCCTACATGTCTCTCCAAGCGCAACTACAACCATCAGAAGAAGGACATTGTGTCCTGTATGGGATTTGAGGTGTGGCATGCAGCTGGGAGCCACACCCTCAAGTGCTAGGGACACATGACCTTGTCATGCACCTAAGTGCGGTTGCAGTCCTGAGTGCGGTTCTGCAGATTGTAACCACACTCAGCTGCCAGCACTGAAGTGCCAGACAGTTGTCATCAAAAGTGTTCACTTTAGAAGTTTGTAATTTATTGTATTTGTTTGAAATTTAATGAATGATGCCCAATAAAATGGTCCGTAGAAACCTCTGTATACCTGCCTCCGAAACAGGAACACCCAGACGTGCTACACCAAGGTTTAGTTTCATGCCCGACAAGAGTTTCTATTGCTATTAATATTGTGGTTTAACTACAGTGGGGAGAACAAGTATTTGATACACTGCCGATTTCGCAGGTTTTCCCACTTACAAAGCATGTAGAGGTCTGTAATTTTTATCATAGGTACACTTCAATTGTGAGAGACGGAATCTAAAACAAAAATCCAGAAAATCACATTGTATGATTTTTAAATAATTAATTTGCATGACATGACAAGTATTTGATCACCTACCAACCAGTAAGAATTCTGGCTCTCCTGTTAGTTTTTCTTTAAGAAGCCCTCCTGCATATAGTATGTCCCTGCCACAGCCTGGATGTCAGTTTTATTGAAGCCTCATGAAACTATCTGCCGAGAGAAAAAGTTCCAGCTACTTAGATGAGCTTTGGAAGTTCCTGGATAAAGTGGGCAATGGCATTTCCCAAGATTGTATAACAACATTTTTGAAAGTCTCTTGATTTGGAAAATCATACACACAGTAATCATCAATTGAAACACATGACCGTGAATGATGCAATTTGTCTGGAGGGAAGTCAATGCTTTAAATGTGTCATGACACAAATCAAACCTGAAAACTAACACGGAACAACTTGAGGCATAAACAACTGACAAAGATTAACAGTGTTGTCACAGAGACAGCGTAGAAACTCCAGAAAACATGCTCACCACAGGAAATGCCTTACCAACATGAGTGTTTTTCAATCAGTCCAACAGCAGACAACATATCACTGTGTTGTCTCATCATATTCTATAATGTCGAATCTGAGACACGTCATACTACTCAAGCCACGTTATACTACTCAAGCACAGATTGGAGTGTTTCCCAATGCTGATCCTGGTTCCCTTTCAAATAAAAATATAGCCCATCTCAGCAAAGTAGAGTGGCTCTGTTTTTAAATTACTAGCCTAGGTTTCTGAAGCTTTCACCTTGTAGGAATGGGACCAGTATACTAAAATTCATGAATCCTCTTCAACCGGGACACTGAGGCTGAGCTTTACAATGCCACGTATATGCCAATGACTTCCTTTTTTCTCAGTAGCAATGGATGTGACCTTTGATCCTTTGCCAAATTGGAAAAAAATTTTACCAGTGGGTTATCAAGATAGAAAGAATAGAAGAATAATAGAGCTTCAGCCTTTCATACTTCAACCCCTAATAATTAGGGATTTAACATACTTTTTTTTTACATACAAGTCTTTTCTGGCATTGTAAAAATGCATTATCTGAACAACTAAGTATTCCAAGAAAATTGATTATGCATGTTTATATATTTTATCAAAGTACGAATTAAATAGGTAATGCTGAGGCTGGTTTTCAATTAAAAACAAACCTAATTAATTAAGAAGTGGGGGTGGGGGCATGATTGGGAACAGTGTACTAAACAAAGTGACAAGGAACACAATTAGTTGCAGCACCATCCACGACCCTGGTACACTTCCGATGTGTTAAGTGGTCCAGGAGGTCAACAGGACCTAAGGTTATGTTATTGGGTTACATCAAAAAATATAGTATTCTGTCAAGTAATCTGTTTTCACTAGCAACACAGAACAAGTCTTAATATAGTACCAGCAGTTCAGAGCTGTTACAAACTTGTAAACTTGTTAATCTAATGTTTGACTATATTCGTTAAAACATGGGTTTGTTAAAACAAATTATGATGCTTATTGATGTGTATATATTATGTATGTTTATTTGTATTGTATGTTATTTCCTTTGTAGCATTAGTATTTATTCCTTCTCACAGTAGTCATCATAAAGGCAAGGTAACTCAGTTTCTTATTGTACATTATCCCCACTAAATTACGACCCATTTGTATGTTGCTCTGGATAAGAGCGTCTGCTAAATGGGTAAAATGTAAATGTAAAATTTTAAAGGTCTTCATGATACAATCAAGCCACAGTCTTTGCCTAAACTTTGCACCATCTGTTCCCCAATTATTTTTTCAGTTTTTTTTTTTTTTTACTCCTGCCACCGCACATGTGGAGGGTAAAGAAGTACAACTAATTCTAGTCGCCTTTGAGCCACTCACCTCTTTAATCCAGCATCGTTAGAGAGGAGAGGCACATCACATGATTTAATATTTTTTTATTAGCTTTTCAGTGATTCCTTATTTTCACGGGACAATAAATGTCATTGCACAAATTAGCCCAATTATATCTGTTATGAATTAATATTAATATCCACATTTGATAATACTAAAACCAGACCCAAAAAGAAGTTAATCTGGCCTTTCTCTACAAAACCCCCTTATAAGGGACATGTTCTGAAGCATGAGTTCGCTTGAAAACTAAGTTATCTAATGCTTTCCAGTCTGGAGCAATAACCTTTCAAGCTGATTCTGTCACTCATCCTGTCAGGATTGTTTTGGTCATAGCTGTAATTGGAGGAAAACATCTGGGACTTAAAAGATCACAGCGGACTAGAAAAACAAAATATGCACGACCTAAAGGCATGGTGTGTTTTCTTAGCTGTTTTTCAACTTTTCAACTTTGTTTACCTCTTCCAACATTGTTTCTCGGAGTGAATTCCTACAATACTTTGTACAAAAATAATATAAATAAAAAATATAATAATTCTAAAAGATCATTGTAATTGGATGTCACCAAATGGACAAATGGACACTTTCCTCTCCACTTCTCTAAATATAAAGTTTGTTTAATCTTCATGCTGTTTTCCTACTTAAATTATTTACATCATGTGGTGTTTGTGTAACACCAAATCTATTCTGCTACGGCCTATATTCCACCAGTAAATCTGTTCTGTAGCCTGAGCCAGTAAATGTCTGTTGGGGGTCCCTCTTTTGATGCCACAGCTGCTGACCCAGCCTCCACTGATATCCTTCTGGCTTTACAAAATTGTCAAATGCAGTACATGAACTGAAGATGAAGATGCAGATGCAATATAATCAATATCACTGCAGCAGAGCTCTTATTAATCTTGAGTGGTCCTGTAAGGAAATGCAAGCAGACAATGTTTTGCTTAGCCTGAAGGTAAAATATTTTTAGGATTAATAGGGAAGTACACAACAATTTTATATCCAGAAAGCTTGTTAAATTGGTTTAGGCTAGGCCCCAATTTATGGAGGATAATTTGTGCCAAAATTTAAAAATAAATAAATATAAAACTAAATAAATACATAAAAATGTAGAAACTGAAATATATTAAATAATTTATATATTTATTTAGTTATTTATTTTGTTTTTTACTTATTTATTTAGTTTTTTCTATATGACAGAAATCCAAGAGTGTGCAAAGCTGTCATCAAAGCAGAAGGTGGCTACTTTGAAGAATCTAAAATATAAAACATATTATGGTTTGTAGATATTCCATGTGTTCCTTCATAGTTGTCTTCAATGTTTACAATGTCGAAAATAATAAAAATAAAGAAAAACCATTGAATGAGAAGCTGTTTCCAAACTTTTGACTAGTACTGTGTATATGTATATATATATATATATATATATATATATACATATACACACACACTATATGGACAAAAGTATGGGGACACCTACACATTACACCTACAGGAGCTTTTATGACATCCCATTCTAAATCCATAGGCATTAATATCGAGTTGG
>JAOYSI010007243.1:0-12259 GCA_025775065.1 Hiodon alosoides | reverse complement strand
CCCCAGGTTCTCATGGGACGGTAATCCACAACAAAGGCTCCCAGGCCCACACACTAGGCTGGAGCATAATGCTCATACATAAACCCACTGCGGAACCCACGTGCTGCGGGCCCGCTGCGGGCCCAAAGCAGATCCCAGGCAGGTCAGGGCGCACGGATCACGCAGGAGGAGTGGGTGGGGGGGCTAAGAGCCAATCATTTGCTTCACCCGTTGGTGCTTTTCAAGAGCTGCCCCTTATCAGACACTTGGCATTGGTTCCGTGTCTTATTTATTATCATAACTTGTTATATTTTATCCACAGCATAGGTAGCCCCTCGGCAGCCGTAGAGAGGATAAGCTTGCCCTAAAACCATCAGGTCTCACACTGATGCACCCAACCTTATTACAACTTTAATCTATAAATCTGTCTATTTTCAAGTGTTGACCTGTTAGAAGGGTTCCTCTTGTGCAAATCGTGTCTCCTTTGTCTCTGTTCGTATTTTTATTTTGTCTGTTTTCCTCTCTCAAATAAAACCCGCTTTCCTCCCTTGATGGCTCCTGGTAGTCGCTATTCTCGTTACACAGAAGAGCCAGACAGGACAGCAGAAATAACCCCATTATAGCAGAAGTTTGCTATCGGAAACAGTAGGTAATTAAATCATCATGCAGGTGGGATGGATTTGTTTGATCTAATTTGTGTTTGCATTTTGCCACTCAATCTAATATCAGTGAGATAAAAATACATTAATGATTTCCTGGGTTTGGCGGTGTTCGGTCAACTGACTTTTGTTGTCCTTCAGTGTGGTAAAGTTCATTTGGGTTGTTTGTTGCTTTAATAATCAGAGTTTCTAATCAACCTGGGCCTTATCTGAAAAAAAAGGTGCATTCTTGCCAATTGTGTCTCCATGCTAACTTGTGGTGGCTTTAAATTGATGATGGCCTAAATAGCTCACATGGCATCCGCAGGTGGAGAGCATCAGATTGAAACTGCTTGAAACTCAACAGGATCTGCAATGAGGTTGCAGAGCTTTGCATTATTATCATGTCCTCAGTCAGACGATTGGGTTGGGCTACTGTCACAACGGTGTGCGTCTCAGACACTTGATGGTTGGCTGCAGCCCCTGCGAATGTGCCACATGCCCTGTGATCGGTCCGAGGCATGGGATCAACTGCTCAGCAACTGTTCAAGCGTGGAAGCTCATTCTCTCCGCACTGTGTGGGCCATCACGTGCAAGGATTTTTTGCAGTCGACCTGCCTCTGAAAGATGCAGAAAGCTTGCTGATGTCTCTGTGGCAGACACCCTAAGTCATCATGGCGGGCAGTGAGGCTTTCCTTCCCTGCACGTTACAGCCTCTTCCGGCATGCTTGAATCCATCAAAATAGCCATCGGATCATGAAACAGAGGCACTTTGGCAGCACTAGACACCATACTCCCCAACTAACCATAACCATCTGAATCTATCTCCTATTTACCGCCAATAGAGCTGGTGTTTTTAACAGGCCTATGGCTGACTTTATTTTTTTATTTTTTTTATCTGAGTTGGCAAACAAGGCTGACTCTGCAGCAGTTTGACTGATTCCCCGCTCTCTTGGAAGATCCAAGAGTTGTGCAACTGATCAGGAACCATCGATAATCAGAGCCCTTGACCTCTGAATTCAGGTAAATTAATTATACAGATTGCGTCCTACAACACTGTAATGCACAAAGTAGTCCCTTGTGCTCTTAAAGGGACGGCCCATTGGAAATGTCTCATTTGACATGTTATTGCGAGGGGATACAATACTGCTGCCACACGGGTTGGATGCACCACCAACCCAAGCAGTGCAGGTATCTTATTTCTCCTGCTACCCCACTCCAGGAGCTAATTTTGACTATATGATTGGTAAGAGGCCATCTTACATGCAGAAGTCTGCATGGGACAAAACAGAAGTCTGTGAGGGACAAAAAACACGGTTGGTTAGTCAAACAGAAAAACAAAAAATTCAGTTTGTGAAATAATTTTCTGACCTCAATCAAAGCAACAATGCCGCTCGCATGTATGTTTTTTTGAGCACACTTTTCGGTGATCAGAAAAGCCGTGTCAATATGTTTACTGCACAGGCATGTGCAATCTCGGATGATTACATGGCCTACCTGATTACACAGGGCAGTCGATTGTCATTCGAAATGTCAAGGTTTGCCCAAAGTAACTGCCAATTTAGCACATGTAGCTGATTGGTTGTGCCTCTTCCTAAAGAGTAGAAAGTGAGCCGGAAACTTGGATTACTCGATTAATTTTGGGAAAAGGAATAACATGCACTAATTGTATAAACCAACTGACTGTGAACACATGTAAGTAATGAAGACTTCAAGAGAGCCTACACAAGAGGCTGGTGTCCTCTGGCTTTTGCCTTCCCTCGGATGATTCTTTCAGGTAATGGGTCAACACATCATTCACTCTAAAATGCTTGCATCTCTTGGGTAATTGCAGTTGAAGTGAGGGCCCCATCAAGGTGGAAGAAACCTTACAAAACTCAACCAACAAGTTGAACATGGACAGGTATATTTTTTTTCAAACTGTGGTAAAGTAATGACCTCCGTGATAACAAAAGGAAATGTAAACAAGCCTGAATTAAAGTAGTTCGAAGGCAAACACACGTAACAAGTCTTGAAATGTTCATTGGTATTTTTATTATTTTCATTTCAGCTCAAGTTGGGTTAACAAAACATTGAGAGTAAGCCACGCTTTGTCTACATGCAATGGTTAATACATTTGTAATGCTCTTGAGACACTTTTTCAGGTATACACTGAAGACATTTTGTTTTTAGTCCTAGATGGACAAGAGCTGGTGAGGGGGTGGTCTTCAAAATTTCTATTTTAAAATCAAAGAAATTCTGTGTGACTCAATAAGCGTCAGTAAGTGTTCGACGTGCGGTCAGAATGTCAGTGCAGGGAGAGGAGAGCGGACATTCAAACAACCGTGATCCTGACGTCTTGAGGAGCTGCAGCCTGAAAATGTAGAAAGAACAAAACAAACCAAAAAAAAAAACCCACAGGGTCACTAAATGATACTTTTGATTATCTCTCCGTTCTTTCTTTTAGTTGTAGTTCGATTTACAAGATCCTGACACGGACAGAATCCAGCAGAGTGGGTGATGCATCCCTCAAAGGCAGCCTGTGAGACTCGAAGCCTCACCTACGACCCCGGGGTCAGATGCAGCTCGGGCTATGAGCAGCTGGAAGCTATTTCAGCTGTATTACGGTGGCTGGGGGTTGATCTGCTCAAACACGTCCGTTGCTACAGCCGAACCTCTCTGTCGGCTCTGAACGCGCGATCGCACTGGCAGAGGAAGTGGCCTTTCAGGGGTTAAAGGCAATTACCTCCCATGCCTGTAGGCAACCGGAAGAGGACTTCTGATGACTGCACGGAGGTAGCTGGCAGATTGTTGAAGAGGGTGGCCCTTTGCATGAGGGAGGTAACATAATCCTAAAAACCAGTCAATGGGGTTCCTTCACATTCTCCAGGAGCCCGAGTTTGCATTGTGCAATGGCTTGCTGATTTGATTTTGAAGACAGCTTCATCAAAATGTACAGAAAAGCCCCAAAATAAATAAAGCTGATTGAAAATAATGAAAGCCAGCAAGCTGCTATAGGAAATGTTTAGAACTATTATCAAAGTTAAAGCACACGGGGTAAAAAATGGTGGTTTTATGCTGGTACTTAAATCTGTTGCCAAATTTGATTAATCAATATCCAGAAACCTACATAAACACATTTTATTGTCTTCCTGCAAGTTAGATGTCTGTGTGTTACATAGGGACGCCTTGGAGGAAATATCAAGAGAGCTTTGGTTCTGCATTCCCACATCAAGCCTTTGCTAATCCTCAACATATGGAGGGAAACAGACAGCGATACATAATGCCCTGCATTATTCTGTGGAATGTTTTGTACAATAATGCATTATGGTGCAGCAATCCTATACCAGGGCTGCCATGGCGCATGTGTGGTCATGCTGTGCAGAGCGCATGTTGGCCAGCACCACTTCTACCCCTCAACAATCACATCTTTCATATGGGCAACCATTTTAAATGGAACACAGTTGTGCAATGGGAAGTGCTTGACCATCTCTCAGAGCCCCTGCTAACCCCCCCCCCCATGATGCACCCTACATGTCGAGCCCCCATCTCTGCCAGGGTGATGGCACCCCTTGCTTCTGGCTGTGTCTGACAGCATTTGGGTTCTTTTAAATAAATCTCAGTCCAGAACTTTGAGCCCAGGACATGTTGATTGTGATTTTAAAAGTCCCCTTTTAATCCTCCTTTGAAGTGTAAAAGAAAAGGCAGTAGGACATATTTTCTTATTCTTATTTGAGCTGGCAACATTTAAAGCTGTGAAATCATGTTCAGCACTCTGGATCCTTAATCAGGTGCATAAGGAAGACACATAGAACATGATGGCTACAAATGAAAAAAAATAAAGAAGTACTTATAATTTGCTTGGAAGAGCCTTTTTTATCCAAAGTGACATACTCATCCAATAACGCAAATGAATTAATGTTGGTGAAGACCAAGTCTTAACCAATGCCTTAAAAGTGACATTATTTGTCTTCCGTTTTTCAGACTAGGTTATTTGTAACAGGTCAACTTACACACTGTGTGCAGGGCGAAAGGAAGCAAAGGAATTCAGCTGCTCATTCACCACCACTCATTCAAGCGGGACAGCTGATATCCGATATCCCACAGTCATGTGGGGAGTCGTGGAGCTGGCATCCTGGAATATTTGCAGCTGGGAAAGTGGAGCAGTCTGTACTGCGATCGAGACAGCACATACAGCCTCGCAAGTGTAAGCCCAGGTCCCACATGTTTTACTGATCCTTTGCTTCCTGTTGGACTGGGGGATCAGCGTGTTTAGTGAGTTCAGGTTTTATGTGACCAACCTGGTAAAATATCAAAGACTGGTCGACTGCTCTCTCTAGGCAGCCTACACCTTGTTGGTGTTTAATAGGTTAGCATTTCCCAGGAGAGCTCAACACAGTCTTCCCGCAAAGCATGCCCCACAGACTGCCAAAATAAATCAGCCAGTTGATGCTGTGCTTTCGTCCAGGAAGGCAATAGTGCAGCTGTCCACTTCGGTCCAGTCTCCTTATTTTTTCTCTCTCTCAGGATCAGACCCCATAGAAACCAGTGGTCTCTTACATTATTCTGGAGCTCTTGCATGTGATGTCAGGTCCTTTCAGTGTCAGGTCCTTCCAATAGGTCTCCAAGGGGTTTTATGCATATGGATGCTTGGCAGAAAGCTGTGGGATTTTAAACAATGGCATTCGCAGCAGAAAGGACTGCGCCAGTTGCAGTTGGTGGGGCCCACCAAATGTTCTGCGACACACTGCAAGCCAAAGCAAGCAGACCAGACATCAGAGATTCCAATAGAGCTGCCGCTGCAGATCTTTCTCATTACAGGTTGCTGTATTCATTTCGATTTGCAATTAAGCAGTTTAAACTCAGGAAGTCAGGAAGAGGAACAGGTTGTGAGAGCTTTATTATAATATACATATAATATACAAATATTATAGACTGTAGATTTGTCAATAGGGAGTGTTGCCCCCACACTCTTTGTGGAATTCTTTTGCTTATAACATTTACACCTTTATCATTTAGATGATGCTTCCATTTCAACAATTTTGGAGATAAAGGAATCTCTATTGGAAACAATACTGACTGCCAAAGCTGGCAGTTCTTTGATTGCTCTTAAACAGGTATTTTAGATAATAATTTTCATTTTGGTGGGATATGTGGGAGATGAGTTATTACAATGTAAACAATAAACCTGTGAATATTTTAATACGTGTAAAAAATAGAAAAAAACATAGTATTTGAATACATTGTGTGGCCATTGCAAAAATATACGAGCAACCCTTCCCATCGAACAGGGCAAAATATCAAAGCAAAAAATGTCAAAACAATACATAGGTATAATACAACAATAGCTAGCACACTACAATAGAGTAACCAACATGGCGGGAAGATCAACATACATATTAGCAGAAAAGTAATTATTATGTATATAAAACTTTGCTGCACAAGCGCACTGTGGTGTTTTAAGGAATATCAAAAAATATAGGAATATCTTGTCATAAGCTGATGTGTATGTTTTAGTTTTGTTAATATTAAGACAATTTCAGGGATTATTGCTGTGGACCAGATAGCCACAGTAAGAATGACTATCGTTTCCATAGGAAATTCATATCCGTTGCCACTGGTGTTGCTTCCTTGTCCTTTTGGCCCACAGGAAGTTGTGCAGTAATGCATCCTTTATTTAGCAGTCCCCAGCGGTTAAGCAGGGGAACTCAGTCATTGGCAGTGCTGTTACGGTGGTGAAATACTGAAAAGATAACAGAGAGAAAAGAGCTCCGCGTGATACATATATCACAATAATTATACAGCTAAACTGTTATCCCTCCTGCTTAATTCACACTTTACATATATATATTTTTATTTTATTTTCACTGTTTTCTTTATTCAATGCAACACCAACCCCTGGCTGGACAGACTAACGAATTTTGTGAATGAGGCAGTTGTTTGTTTTACTTCTGCTGCTATCGCTGGTGTTCAAACAGACCGGATTGTGTGGTTTCATTTTAAACAATGCCTTTGCTGCTGCTGCTGCTGCTGCTGCAGTCAAAAATAGCTTTGTGTCGTTGCACCCCAATGGGAAATCGTGAGAAGCACTCACTGGAAAGTACTGACAGATCCAGCAAAACGAACCTCAAGGGGGAAGTCTGTCCGAAAACGAAAGCTGCACCAGCACATCCTCATGGTGCATCTTTCTGAATGAAAGGCTTCCCCATTTATCCAGTGCAGCTCATTCAGGGTAACTTAAAACCATGACCTGCTTGTAGAACAAGGAACTTAAAGATACTTCTGGAATTCAGAAAATTAGATCATGACTGTCTTTTTTTTCTTTCTTTTTTTTTTTTTTGTTGACGCTATGCTTGTACTTTTAATGTGAATCAGGAGCAGTTTGCCAGTTTTTCAGGTTAACTTGTTGATTTTTGGGCCATTTTAGGATAAAAGTCTAAATGTCTTAAATATTTATTCAGAATTCTTTCACCCACTGACGATTATATGCGGAAATGTGTGCAGAATCAAAACTGTTCAGAATTATGTTTTATCTTCTCCTATGATTCTTTGCAGTTTAAAGGCTGTTTCTCTTCGAAATGTAGATACACAGAGAAAGAGCTAGAGAGAAAAAGTAGGTTCTTAAATCCACAAATTCTATATTTTCCGTTAGCTAGACTTAATTTGCTAATGCGCAGTTGTGCCGGGTAATAACGAAGAATTAACAAGGTACCTCTCTCTGGCAGTTGTAATTCCCGTGAAGGGGGGCTTCAGAGACCGGATGTCTCAGGTAATTTAAAACAAAAGACCTTGAGTGTGCATTTTTGATGCTAAATCTTTCCTTTTACATTACAACGAAATTCAACCCCTGTTTGAAGCAAGGATGCACACCATTTTCGTGACCACGGGCTGCTCGCTGTTTCTTATATGGAAACTTGACTTGCAATGAGGGTCATGATTGTTCTGCATGTGTGTGCTTAGGTGACATTTTGAACAAACTTTATAATAGTTACATAGTGCATGAATGCTCATTGATCAATATTTAGAGGGAAATTGTGTCAGAAAAGACAATTTGTTACAGCTTCTGTTTTAACAGAGAAACTAAATCCATAGATCAGTCCCTCCAGAAAAATAAACTGATCTGCTAAATGGCCCATTTCTTCAAACAGGTTGACCCAAGACAGACACTTAGCTACAAGGTATTATATCTACATATACAATGATTAATTATATACAATGATTAATTAATGGGCACTACTGCTCTCTATAAAAAATTTCAAATGCATTGAAGACCACTGGGTCTTACCAAAATAAACTAAAATGTCACAGACCTAGCACTAAAGAACTGCTTCCCCTCTCTTTATCCTTATTTTTAAATAAGCTTGAAGGCCTCCCCCTCACTTTTTTTTGAAGGCCTCCCCCTCACTTTTTTTTGAAGGCCTCCCCCTCACTTTTTTTGAAGGCCTGCCCCTCACTTTTTTTTTCTAATACATTAACTAGGCTGAATTACGAACAACCCTGGCATGTCGGAGGATGCGCTAACCTTGGCCAAAACTGCCAATTTAGGCCCCTGATGCAAGCACTGCAAAAAATAAATAAATGAAAGTGACATTCCCAGAATACTTGAACTGCTATATAGGTCAAAGCAGCTGTTCAGATTTCATTAAGGCAAATCATATTATTTAGGAAAAAAATTTTCCCAAGTTATTCTGACTCCAGCCCACAGGGGCGGAGCCTGTGTGCCGAGCTGCCCACCTACGCACCACGACCACGCCCTCCATCAAGGAGAAGAGAAGGAACAGTATTCACAAAGCCTGAGCTCATGTGATTTTCTTTTTTAACCTTTTTTTCCAAAGTATAATTACGAGTGTTTCAAAATATGGCCCTCTTTCTGCTAATGTGATACTTCGACATTTACTGTGATCAGCTCATTATCGCGGTTTCTGATACTTGACAGTCAATGGTGAATGACTAAGAAATACCCACGGGCAGAATTCTCCCAAGTAGTAGTGGAAGTTTCCAAATTGCCTCTGAGTGGGGGTGTAATGAGCAGACATTGAGCCTGGGGCAGTTTTTAGTGTGACTTTTTTATTGGCAACTTTGGTGGTTCCGAGTAGCTACGCTCCCCTGCCGTTTCTCAAACATTAAATATTTTCAAAAAGAGATCAACGGGGGATGTCCATTAAATGCTGACGATCCGCGTTCAAAACATTCTTGTCTTTCATGTGGGAGACACTAAGAGCGCTGGAGACGGTAAAAATGCCCCTGTTTATTCAAACTCCAGCTCTGCGTTTTACTGGGAGCTGGTCTCCATCAGTGACTGACACCTAACAGGGATAAATGTTTTGTCCTCCTGGGCGGTCTATTGCTGCGGAACCTCTCCGGCGCTTGAAAGCAATTTGTTAACGTGCGAAACGTGAAAGTCACTTTTAAGGCAACCTGCATATTAAACACTCTCTCGCACTGCCCTAAATTTACCTTCGGTTAGTCATCGCAAACAACAGTAGACATGTTTGGACTGACGCTCTCTTTGTTTCCGACGTCCTAGGAAAAGGGAGAAGTTAAAAGCCTGAAACCTCTCCCACCTGCCAAGTTAAACTCTAACTCGGCGAGGCCTGTAATCTGCTCAGGCAGGCACGAACCCAAGGCATTTTCAGTTTCCAGGCTGAAGCATAAGAAACAAAACAATGCCAAACACATCCGTTAAACAGCGTTGGGGTGGAACAAGAAAAGGGAAGCGACATCTTATCTTTAGCATTCCATGCACTGTTGATCAGAAGTTTTATTAGGAAGCCATCGAGCCTTTTGTCAATGCTCACAATGAGCAATTTGATCACATGTTCTGGAACTTAACTCACTCCACAGAAACTCTTGTGGAACCCTTTCGTGCAAGTGTCATTAGAGATCACTGCCTTTGTATGAAATGTTGTTACAGTTGCCAAAACAGTTAGACGACGGAGGAACCCCGAGGGTCATTATTCAAATCCTATGCAAAACATGCAAAATCTATGAAAATCAGATTCCAATGGAGAAGGCTAGCCAAAGGCTAGTTGTTGTATAAATAAAGAGTTTCATAGGCGTAACTCTTTCTGGTGGACCCGTTTGATTGGGCAGTCTTAGGGTAAATTTTTTTTCGTAATTTGATAGATCAGTGACATCAAAGGCAACCTTACACATAACTCTCAAGAAACAAAATATATTTCTGACTGACATCTAGACGTATCAGAACACAGAAGGGTGAGCTATTCTCAGCTCTGCACTGAACAATACATGGTCTATACCTTTTGAATGCTATACCTTTTAAATTCTGTACCTTTTTATTTCACATTTGGTGCAGTCAATGTTATATTGTGGTTGCCTCTAATTGAGAACAGCGATTTTCGGAAACACTTTTACACACATATCTAGAACATTTAGCAAAAGTCTGTTCAATAAAAATCCAATATATAAATTCAAAGAGTATCATGGAGCAGTGTTTTTTTCCTGAGAATCCGTGCTTGAAGCCTGGATAGGGCCCACTATTCCCGCCCCGAGCCTGGGGCCGTGGTCGGACTGGCAGAACAGCCGAACGCCAAACTGGAAATAAATGACATACAGAATGTTGATAAAGAACCAGCAACCATGCATTGTGCCAGAGAGGCACATTATCTAATCTGCTTGAAATTTTTAAACGAAAAAAATATATACTTATGTTAACATCTCAACAACGTTAGGACTGCTCTGTCCTGCCTAAGCTAGGGCTTCCCTCATTTCAGTGAGGTTCCCGACTGAAGAAAAATCAGCACACATCTTTGTCCCGATCATTAGACAGAGAAGATATTTTGGTTGCTGAAAAAAGGGATATCATAATGACTTTTAATCTCAGCACAGTGATGCATCTCTCCGAGGCATCTTACGCACAGAATTTGAGATTTTCAGCGACTCAATGTGTGGATACAAGGCTATGCCTTTTTTTGTTGATTGATTTAATGTGCCATGTTGTCAATCGTAAAAGGCAATACCGAGCCTAGAATTTCCACTTCCTTCAAAATAATGATGCTAGATTGGTAGATAACTACCTACAACAACATAATTTGTCCTTGAAGACACCAAAGAGACTGTGTAAGATCCTAAATGATTGGGATAGAACACTATTTGAGGATCCGTGGTTATAAATGACTGACACCAAAGTCTGCAGAAAATAATTCAGTCTGCCACATGCTGGTGAGAAACTCCTCGCAATGAATTTGAAATATAAAAATACAAATAACCTTGTCTCTAGCTTTTACCAAAAACCCAATGTGTCCTTCAACAATCAAAATTGCCATTGCCAAGCTCACTGAAGTTCATCGCTATGTTCTACATCTGTCATCTTCTCGCTCTGCCAACTGTTATATACGACTCTCCACGACATTGACCATAATTGACATGTTTTGCAATTTCCGAATCTGGGTACAAAGTAAAGGCAGAGACTGAAGGTTTCACAATCAAAATGGATTAAAAAAACTGTATTACATTTGTAAAGTCTGTGATGTATTATTTTATATTGACAGCATAGGCCTATCCATTGTCAATGTTCATGTTGTGTTGTACGTTTTTGCCACACAAAAATACAAAAGGTAATTCGTCACTATTAACATCTATGAGGCCCCTGTTTATACTTAGCATGCAGTTTTCAAATTTCAAATTTTCTAAGTCCCCTAGCAGAAGAAGGTCAACTTTCATCTGCCACACCATTTTCATGGTTGCTTGCATGGCTGGGCTAACGGTCCAGTCCTCCCTGTGCATGCCGGTCTGTTTTGGGTCCGCCGAGCTCCATCTGAGCCTGATACCCCAGCAGGACCTTGCCTGGACATGGCAATGTAAGCAATGTTTACATGGGTAAAACAGGAGAAGCCCCATGGAATTTGCCATCACTGAGACCCCCCCCCCCCCCAACTTGTACACCCGCCACCCAAATCCTGTGTCACCCACATATCGGGGGAAGGACGGGATGCAAGTATGCCCATTAACCCAGATTGTTACCATCCGCTACTCCAAAGAGGGAATATGCAGTGCACGTGGAAGGAAAGGAGTGTATGTGTTTTTTCCTGAGGTATAAAATTGCAGACAATCTCGACCAAGTCGATTAATGCACCTAACTCAAGACATCAGATCAAGAGGTAGGTAAACAGAAAATGGGGGGGGTCACCTGTTGCTTCAGGAGAACATGAAAATAGACATAGTGTCTCTGAAATAGCCACCAGTCAACACGTGGGGGGAAAAAAGACCTATTAACCTTTTGGACTGACCACCCCTGGGACATATGGCCATACCCCCCTCAACCAACATTAACTGCCCAGGCCTTTGATGGAGCTATTCACATTGCTCAATTACATGTAATGTGGAATAATAGCCCTGAGAGGCTAGGGCACGGCATAGCCCAGCAGGAAGGGCCTGGGTCGGGTCGTGGTGTGTGGCAAGCTCTACGTGATCGGGAGGGCAGCAATTATCATTGCGATATAGCCATTAACTCGTTGGGTTCCCTCTCCAAAACAGGGGGCGGTGACTAACAATAGGAAAACAAGGGTGTGTGTGTGTGTGTGTGTTGGGGGGGGGGGGGGAGGGAGTGGATTCAGATCAGTACAAATTGCAGCAATCCTCTGCTCTGCGGTCTGGGCACCGTTCCCACCCACGCCCACGATCCCCACCAGCCCCGACAGCTG
>JAOYSI010007242.1:0-12261 GCA_025775065.1 Hiodon alosoides | reverse complement strand
ACCCACACTCTCTCTCTCACACACACACACACACACACACACACACACACACACACAGAAAACAGCGCAGGCGGGACTCGCTAAACCGCACACACAGGGCCAAAGAGACGATAAAAGGGAAGACACAGGGAGGAGGTGGATGGTAAGTTTCCATGCAGAGCGAGTGTTGTCACTGCCATGGTTTACTTTGCTGGAGACGGGTCTGCGGACCGTTGTCCAGCTGTCCCTGGGCGACTCCTCCCCTGTTTCGGTTTCGGGAGGGCGTGTGGGGACGCAGGTGGACCTCGGAGGAGGGCTTGGAGCTGTCCGGGTTGCTGTGAGATTTCTCAATGGTGGGCACCTGTGTGTCTAAAACAGACGGCCCCTTCATTTAGTCACGTGTCTCCAAACCCAATGCGAAGCACGCATCTCTAGTTACCTGGCCATAGAGACAAAGCTATCTGGCCCTCAGGCATTGCTCTGCCACAACACCCCATCAGCCTGTCAGTGTTAGATCTCCTGTTGCCTGCCCTGAGAGAGAAATGATCTCGTCCTCAGTCACGGTTTCCACCTAAGCACTTGCCATATTTAGCCTTTTAGACAAATGAATAAATACTCTGTCTGGCAGCAGACTAAAAATAAACTGGCACCCAATGACACAAAGTACATTTACCACAGTTTACCGCAGTGCTTCTGTATAATTTATCCTCCAAAACTTTGCATGTCTTTGTGCATAAGTTTATCAAATCAATATAGCCCCGTTTGTCTATAATTCTATAGTTTGTTAAATGTTAAACAATGAAAAACAGATAACATTTTTTTTCAAAGGGCATAAAAAACAGAAGCTACCGCACTTCTTTAGCATGGGGGTCAGCTGAGCATTTGCAACACGATCCCCATTTATGAGGCAGAAAAGGCCATTTGTTCAAGCCACCGGCGGTCTCAAAGATGCCCAGGGCTGAGAGTGTCTGGGAGAGTGACGAGACTCAGAGGGGCCCAGGGTGTGCAGGCTACAGTTTACGACAGGAAGTGAAAACAGATCGATCTTGTGCGGGGTTTAGGTACACCTACCCTTGGAGGAGTCTGGGAGGACACTGTGGCTCCTACTTTTGATGACGGGGGGCTTGGGAGACGACTGGGCCCGGCCGTGATCCACGCCCTCACTCTGCTCCTTCAAGGGGAACCAGTGTGGGACGTTGTCCAGCTGGGCAAAGTTTGACAGGCTGATCAGCACCTGAAAGTATGATCAGGAAGTACTGTTCAGGAAGGTCTGTGTGTGTGTAAAGACTGGAAGTCAACTGATAAATAATCACTACCGGTCATTTTTACTGACAGACATACAATGCTAATTGCAGTTACGTAAACTGCGAGCGTGGGTTCGCGTATTGGGTGGCTAAGGGCGCGCTTCTCAAAGGTTCGATGTGCAAGCTGGTGTCCGACATTATCTTTCAACCGTTAAATTTACTGGTCATTAATTTTACTTAACACGCCCTTCGGCCAGCTCGCTGGGTGTATTCGAAGCCTACGGAGCGAATAATTACGGATGTACAGGTAAACTCATTTTAATAAATCACTTACATTTCTGCCACTGTCGTGAGAAAGAACAGCCATGATAGGGTGGTATAAATAAAAAAGGTATTTAGCTCTGTTTAGCTAACGTCAGCTAGCAAGATTGAAGTAAATTAGGATTAAATCGTGGATTTCGAAAAATGGCTAATGTCATTAGTTCAACTTTCTGTGAAATTATCGTTTTCTGGACCCAACGTGTGAATGCTGAATCCCGATAACCACACCAGCTAACGTTTATTCCACTGCAAATCAATACAAAGACGGAGGCTTTTTTATTAATTTTATTATTATTATTATTTTCTCTTAAACGTGTATATCTCAGTGATATCAAAATGCATACAAAAAACTTTTTTTTTTTAAATAACATTTTTACTTGTTTGTTTTTTTACACGCACCGGCAACTGCCTGAAATTTTACTTCACAATTGAATCCAATGTTTTATATTGGCGTGCAAGTAAGTCTCATATGGTATCATTTTTACTTTTTTATGTAAACAATTTTATCATATTCTTTCTGTAAAACTAGTTCAAATTAATTGATAGCTTGCGAACAGCGATCTCATTCGTTTTAGTTGCTCTTAGTGTATTACGTTAACTTGAAACAAATCAATAGCATATTTAACAGATTGTTGGGAGTAATTTATGTTTCTATAGCATTTATTTATATATTTTAAAATAACAGAAAATCAATTAATTGATAGGTGGACGGAACATTGCAATTTAATTGCTTAGAAAACGGGTTTATCCAAAGCTTATCGCATTCATCCATTTATACGGCTTACAATTTCTGCATTCATCCACTTAAACAGTTGGATATCCAGGTTAAGCAGCTTTCTCAAGCATACAACTGCTTAACTCGGTAACATCGTCACCCCTTCACCCCAAACTATAGTGATTTTACCATGGGTACCTTTGTCCATCTAATTTCTTTGACGTTATTCTGTATGAAAATCGAAAATAACATTTTTGTATCTAGGCATGCCCGTGTGCCTGTGAGTCTCTGATAACAGCTGAAATGCATTTGGTATTGTGCAATGTATACAGTATAAAAATCAAAGGATTGGCGTTTCAGCAAAACCTCTGTGTTGTCACGTGCTACTCACTTCCCCCAGAAAGTCGTTTGAGGAGAATCTGTCGTAATCCCACACTGTGACCTCCAGGGTCTTCTTCTTCAGCTAGGGTTAAGACACAGGAGACTCATGAGCAAATTAACGCCGGACATCAGTCGCACCTCCACCCTTCTGCCGTAACTCCCGGGATAGCTGTGGGGAGCCTCTGCTCTCCATTGAGGAACTGTTTGCCCTCATGGGAACGGCCAGATTAGGAAACCTTGTGCTCCAATAATTCTGTTGCGTTCCTATCTGCTGTGTTTGAAGCCAGAGTGATGAGGAGGTCGGAGAGGTCGGAGACCTGATTAAAACATGGGGACACCAGCACCGGCAGCCCTCTCACAACCTTTCCATACCTGCATCACATCTATTCTATGTGACGAGACGGCATTGTGGGAAAATTAAGTCACATAATTTGTGACTGCAAACAAAAAAGTGGCCCTTCCCTTGTGCATTTGTAAATAAGAAACGGTAGAAAATGCTTACCTGTTCCAGGTGGATGTTTTTATAAATGACCGTCTGATTCCATTCAGGGTTTAGGCTTTTCTGCACATGTCTGTCTCTTCTCTTGTTCTCAGCACTGGGGATAGATAGTTAGATGGAGAGGTTTGGTCACGGTACGCAGTCTCAGATGGAAATGTTGCCACCTTAATTTTCTCTGGGGTCTTTTAATATCTGCCTTAGTGTTTTGGGTTACTATAACAGGTCATGCTGGTAGAATTTAAGTCGAAACAAGTGCGTCAGTATACTGCGATCGATTTTAAATCGTGTTAAATGCACACGTGTTAAATACACGTATTATGGGCATACAAACAAAGAGGCAGCTTTGGTATCCTGTGATGTCATCAAGCGGGGCCACTGGGGCCCACTGCAGCCCCTGCACCAGTGTAGTCCCATGACGGCCCAGGGAAAATGATTTAATGAATCCAGCTTTGCACAAATCCAGTGCACGGGCAAAGCAAAGATGTGTAACACCACATTACCTTGCATTCTGGACAACCATTACTTGTCTGAAGATGTCCGGGGGTGGGTTTGCAACAATTTGTCCAGAAATAAGTCAGAAAAAAGAAGGATTAGTGTGGAGCTAGAGGGCTAAATGCAGACAAAGGAAAAACAAGCAGAAAACAAAACAAAAACAGGTTTGCTATAGGCCAGAAGGAACAGAACATTAAGACCATGGCTTAGGCCCGTCAGATTTGCCTTTAACAGCACGATGTGAAGAAGTGGACAGGATTCAGGGTAATGACATCAGCAACCGAGACACATGTGAGGGAAGGTGTTTTAACATGGCAGATAGAGGACACATTGATTTTAAAGCCCCTTCATTGGCTGATTCCACTGAGCAGGGACATAAGGCATTGATTGAGTATGGGGGAGATTATCTCAATAAGATACTAATGGGAATTTTAAATGTGACTCCTGTATCCTTGTAAATGATCTAAAAAAAGCTTTCTAATAACTGAGGGTTCTTATAAAGTATTGGATACTGTGTCTGTTCTGGATATCTTTCTGACCTAAAAACCCTGTGTCTAGAAATTTAAGAATACATATTGCGCCATAAATCGTTATGAAAGGTGACTTTGGGGTTGAAATATGCAGTTTTTGTGTAATTTAAAAACATTTTTTCATCCTTTTTGAATTTATCTCACCAGAATTTTATCAGATGCCCTCAGGGTGAATTTCAGCAGCACTGTTGGTATGAATTCTGTGTGAACTAAAGCGGAAAAATAATCCCTCGACGGATGAAGGTTGAGAAAAATGGTTCGGCTCACATTCAAGTGTTCTCGTGTTTTACTGGGTTTGTGTTGAACGGGAATCTCACTGTGTCCGGGAGGAATGTAAAGATTATACAATATCATTTATCAGTGCTAGACCAAAGTTATGGTATCGTTATGGTTAATGTTTTAAAATCACAACTGGAGCGTTTGGTGGATGTAAAGCGTCTCCTTGTTACCCAGACTGGGTATGGAAACTGCACTGCTTCCTGGCGAATGGCCTCCTGAGGTTGAGATGAAAGAGAATGTCTTGCTTTGCGCTACGCCGTCTGAAGCCATCCCCTGCGTTATCACGTGATATCAAACGATCGACGGAAAGCCCCGGGGAGAAACGCGCTTTGAGTGGATTTTCGTTGGTACTCTGTAATTATCCTATGGCATTTTTCCAACACTGATGTCCTTTTTTAAATAATCTTTTTTCAAACGACTGTCAGGAAGGCAGACCTCTAAAGAGAGGAGGCAACGGCGTCAACATTACGTGTTACTCACCCTCTCCCTGGAAGCAGATACACTTTAACAAAAGGGTCCGAGTAGCTGCCGTTGTCCCCGGGTGAGAGGCTCCGCGCTTGCAGGATGTGAATGATTAGGTTACCGAGTTGCCTATCGTAGTTGAGTTGGAGCTGGGGTGAAAACGATAGCAAGAGTTCAGTGAGGTGCCACACCCCCCGTTGTGGAGCCAGTCAGCCTATCCTGTTGAGCGCACAGGTGTGTTTCTCTTCTCCCTTGCTGTGCGCGGAGGGGATTAGGACCAGGTTCTTGTGTGGTCGCTGCGGTGTGTGGATTCTGCTGGGTGGCGTATCCCTGCACTGTATGGCTTGTGCATCTACAGTGCACAGCACAGATAATGGGGACTTCACATTCCTCTCAGCACTCAGCAGAGCACATCGCACCACACGCTGAACCAGAAGACTTCCACCTTGTAGGCTTTCCCTTAAAATGTGTTGTAAAACTGTGATCGAAATGTTTACGTTCTGTAAAATATAATATATATATATATAAACACTGGTGCGAATATACCGGTCATGGCTTGCTGAATGTAGATTTTCTCTCGTTAGACTCTTTAGAGACTGTAAGTGAAGAGGTGTGAATGTCCAGACCGTACCTGTATTTCGCCTGTGATCGGGTGGCTCTGCGTCTTTGTGGGCTGGAAAAACAAAGGACAAACTCACATCCAGCAAAAGAACGCCGATCTCAAAGTTCTTCATGTGGCCTACTCCTTCACCACCTGTTACTAATGAGTAGGACCAGCAACAGAACCGCCTCCCTAAAACCTCCCAAAAATGAGCCGGAACATTACCAGTGGGAAAATGTGTATTATCTTTTTTGCAGAAGCTCCGAGGACACCCGTTACGCACCCGCACGCGCGGTGATACCCCCCTTGCCTCTCCTTCAGGTAGCGTGCAACACGTCACCCAAACGTTAAACCAAGTTACAAAGATGAAGTGCCTTCAGCTTGTTGTACAACTCAAGCCAAGGACCATGCAATGCTATGAATAAACCGACGTGTGACTCGGGCTGGCGTTTCCGTCGATGGCACTCAACATTTCTCTCACACAGATGACACTAAAGCTTTCAGGTTGACTGGCAGGATAAGTGGAGGAGTGAAAGGAAAAAAAAAATCTTCTTTCACTGAAACTGGGGCAGCGCAGCGAGGAAGAGATTGGGGTTGTGTTGAGAGACATTTCTGATCCAAATAATGATTTTAATTAAGCTATGAAGAGGCGAGGTGAGATGAAAACAATGACAATGAATAGACCCACCCCTGGCACAAATAGTTTGTACCTCCAGAATGAACTGGGAACTTCCACATACACATAACCCTAACCCTAACCCTCACATACCTACACTTAAGCCCGGGGCAATTTCACCAAGAAAAAAAACAACTGGGTGATGATACCATATATTAGTTTATAAATCAAGGAGTGAGATTAAACTGCATTAGAACTTGCTCATAAATACTTGCAATACTGGGCAAGAAACAGTAAAAAAGAAAACATTACTGAAATCACAGCTGTGAATTATGTGGTATGTATATGCTGCCAAGCCGACTGAAGGACAACAGCTGGTTCCATGTGGAGATGTGGAGATGTTTTCTGAGACCAGAGCTCCATGCATTCTCAACGCTTTAAACCCCACTGATGAACCGCTCGTGAACCACTCGTGAACCACTCGTGAACCACTCTGGTATTTAAACAACCTTCACCGCTAAACACCACTGATGAACCGCTCGTGAACCACTCTGGTATTTAAACAACCTTCACCGCTAAACACCACTGTGGTCCGGCAGCCTCAGAGGAAGAACATCTGCCCCCCTCTTTAACTTGACACGACGGTCACAAGCCATCCAAAGTCACGTCTCTTACCCGGCTGCTGTGGCGCTTTTTGGCCACGGAGGGGGAGCCCGGCTGACCTGGGCTGGGGGCGGGGCTGGCGGTGGCAGCGCCTGATTGGACGTGGAGCCCCCTCTCTGGGGGGTATGATGCTGTGGCAGGCGCCTGCTGCTGGGACACCTTCTGCAGTTCAGTGGCCAGCTGCTTGGGGTCCACTCCAGGTGACCGCTGGGTGTCTCCTGAAGACATTTACACAGTGCCAAAAATGGTCACGTGCAGAGCCAACCACAATGCGGGGCTACAGTTCAACGTAGACTGGGGGGAGGGGGGGGGGGTTTGGGGTTCCTCTGTTAGTTTCTCATGAAATGAAAGTGCAAATTCAACCTGTTTCCAAAAGCATCTCGGAGACAGGCTTGCCAGCCTTAAGATCTTATCAGTGGCAACCTTTCAGGTTTGAACCAAGCATGTTTGTCACAGCGCCCGTAAATAGGTCAGCTTTCATCCGGAGTTACAAGGTGCTGAATGAGCGTGTGAAAAACCTTCGCTTTCACAAGGCAGCACCGGTCACGGTCTCTCATTCCTATAGTCACGTGGACGGCCTTCTGTTGGTGAGAGGCTGGGCTTAGCGGTAGGGAGAGGGTAGCAGTGGTCAGGTCTCGTCGTGTTTCGGAGCCCTGGACCCCCCCGTTGTTGACTTACCAGCCTTTGATTGTTCGCTGAGCCCTAGGTGCTGGGGCTGCCCAGATTCTGACAGCATGTTTATATCCCTGAGAGAGAGAGAGGCACACACGCATTAAACTTTACTTTTTATTTAGATCTTTAAATGGAATCAGAAATGCGGAATTCCTGCATAAAATCAAGTCATTTTTCTTTTGAGAAATACCTGACAAAGCCACCTGACGTCGTGCTTATGGAGAATGTTGGCTGGCTGATGGAAACTTTGGCAAATGTTGTAATGTTTTTGACGAAAACGAGCCACTCACAGTCGTATGCAGACTTCTGCTTCCTCACACTGTCGCCCCACCAGACCCTGGACTTCCTCATAGCTTTTACCCGTCAGAGGAATTCCGTTCCATTCCAGAACCTGCATTCCTGGAAACCGGCAGAGGATCCCTTCATTTTCATTGGATATTGGGCTTAACCCTGCTCAGATAACTTCAAACTCTAAACCAGGAATATCACAGTAAACCCTTTCACCCTTGTGAGTCACCACTCGCACAAGTAAAACAGCACAGCAAACCCCATCACCCTCGTGAGTCACCACTCACACAAGTGAAACAGCACAGCAAACCCCATCACCCTCGTGAGTCACCGCTCGCACAAGTGAAACAGCACAGCAAACCCCATCACCCTCGTGAGTCACCACTCGCACAAGTGAAACAGCACAGCAAACCCCATCACCCTCGTGAGTCACCGCTCGCACAAGTAAAACAGCACAGCAAACCCCATCACCCTCGTGAGTCACCACTCGCACAAGTAAAACAGCACAGCAAACCCCATCACCCTCGTGAGTCACCACTCGCACAAGTGAACAGCACAGCAAACCCCATCACCCTCGTGAGTCACCGCTCGCACAAGTAAAACAGCACAGCAAACCCCATCACCCATGAGTGCCACCACTCACACAAATGAAACCGTGTCTTCAGATATGCCTTTTGTTGACGACGCATTTCGCGCGCTGCGTCTGATAACGGGATAAATAAAGGTGCCAACGTCAAACCAGACCGTACTGTCAGTCGAAGCAGATGCCAAGAAATGTATGGAGGCCAGATTCATACGTCTTTCATCAATGTTTTATTCATCTCATTTTTCTGGTATATTCCCCAGATGGGCGATACCTTTTCAAATTCACTTGAACGAAACATCCAGTGAGAGGGAAAAAAAATGTTTACAGAATTTTGTACAGATTGTACCTTGTTAATTTTGAACCCTAACAGAGCTGGACTGGAACATATCATTGTCAAGTCTGGTCCTCTGGACATTCACCTTTTCTTCTTTGATCAGAAAAGCTACCTGCAGCTCATAGCCCCTAATCCTGTCGCTGACAACAGAGGTTAGTCTGGGACAATTGGCTTTTTTAGATTGACGGCTGATGCAGCCAATCTCTAATCGGAGGGGGATGGCAACAGCCTGGACAGAAGAACCAGGTGGGGGGGAATTGGGCGTGCCAGGAGAGGGAGAGAAAGGGAGTTAGTCGAGCAAACTGTGCTGACAAGAGCAAAAGCGAAAGGCCTCTTCCTCTGAAACAAAATAAAAAATATCTGCCACGTCTATTGTGTGCTGTGTGATGCAGAGGATGAGGATGGGCAGTGTGGATTCTCACATTGTCCCCTAACTTTATTCTACCAGAAAAGCAGTTACAGCCTCTGGTCTCCTAGCTTAGCTGTATCATAGGCCGACTCCAATCTAGACTGGGGATGTGGCATTTATTAGAAATTCTTACAGGCCCGTGTAAGCAATGGGCACAGTCCAGTCACTGGTAGAAACAGAGATGCTAACTTGCTAACTGAAGTGAAGGTACACGTTCCCTACTTCAGCTGGTCACGCACGGCGGCCTGGACGATCATCCTCCACATGGTGGCCCTACAGCCATTGCAGAATCTGCCATGTGCTTGCTGATTGGTGGAGCCTGGCGATAAGCTTACCTTCCGCAACCTTCCCTGTCTGCTCAGCAATCCCTCCTGGTAAAACCCGGGCAACGTACGCCCCGATCTCGCCACTGCTCCCGGGAATCTCCTTTCCGCCCACCACCCTGATGCCTAGTCCATTCCCTGCAAAACAGGACCCCACCCAAACACACCCCGTTTCTGTGACATAAAGCCTTTTTAAACGTAGAAAGCACGGTTGTGATTATTGTTCGTGATAGGAGCGAGCAGTCTCATGGTTATCGACTGCCAGGCATGGCAGACATGGGAAAGTCACAGCGTTCGACTTTATACGGACAACCCTTGATAAGTTGAGCTCTTGGGGCAGACGGAGCATAATCTTACATGGTTTTCCTTTTGGCCTGGAAATCAGAGACGTGAAGAATTTACCACCGGCGGGTGGAAGGCAGCCAGTACGGCAGAGCAGAGTAGCATGAAATATCAGACTGCACTTTGAGCCTGAATTAGCTGAAACTGGAGGAAGGGCGTCCTGCTCTAGTTGTGTGTCCTAATGACCATCCTGCTGTGCGGCTTCACACTTCCTCCGTCTTATTTCTAACCCCGACTCACCTGACACACTACGGTCTTTCGGATCCCTCTGCAGTTTGACAGTGGTATGGGGGATAGCGTTTGGAACAGGTTTCTGTGGGGAAAGCGGACATCGTTGTTATTGTTTTATTCCAAAGCTTAAGGTCAATGAAACGGGACTTTTTGTAACCGTTTGTTTTGTGGCTAGGTTACATGTACATGCGACCTCCGTAAAGCCAATGTAGCCGATGACTCCATTACCTCTCCGTGCTGGTGTTTGTGTGTCACTTGGTTCTGATCCGGCACGCGCCCCCTTTCTCCTTGGGCCTCTCGGGGCTTGTCCAACCAGTCTGCCTCCTCTTGACGCAGGTGGTACGCTTTGGGAACCAAGGCAAGATTGAGTCGACTACCAACGACACAAGGCGGCCCGTAGACATTTCACCCGTCAAAGCATGCATGTGGACGCGTGACAGGCGTAAAACGCTCGTGGGGCAGAGGACATCCCCGCTGTTGGCCGGGTGAAAAGGCTCCTTACCAGCAGTGAATTAGCAGAAGTGAATTACATTCACAATTTTTATAATCAGTTTTCCCTTTTCACTCGCCATGATGGGAATGAAGCTGTAACTGTGTGACAATAATGGGAGAGTGGGGGATCCGGATGGTTAAATGAATAATTTAATAGATGATGCGCATTTGAGATGTTTGTATAAATAGATTGTCGATAAAGAGAAGGTCTGCCCTTGTTACTGTCAAAGCTGAGATGAAATTATTATAAATCGCATCAAATGATTTTTTTTTCCTCTGTACCTCAAAGCCAATACCCTGAGATTGTTAAAAGTGTTGTGGAGTTTAAACACGGGGAACCCTTTTGTCACAGTAAACCATCTGCTTCTCCAATGCATCTCAAAACTTTGGGTCACGTTTACTAGCCTCCGTTAACTACTACAGGACAAAGCACAGTGCGTACCATTGGATCTCACTGGGCATTAAAAAAATTGTTGAAGAAACATTTATTTGGCATTCGGACTTGTAGTCGCAAACCTAAAAGATGTAGAGACTATGGACTGATGGTGTGATCTGGGGGGTGGGGATGGGGGTGGCATTAAATGCCCTACAGACGTGCAGCAATAGTCGAATATCAACGAAAGAAGTGGTGGGCGTGCAGTTATGCAGTACGGGAGGGGAAGTTTCTGTGTCTCACCTTCTGAATCCCAGCTACCTCCCCCTGCTGTGAGAAAGTGTTGAATAAATGATAGTGATATTTGTGAAACGGTGAATGTTAAACACTGAAAGAGGTTTAAAAAATCTATGCATCGCTCTTATCTAACATGCATTGCACACTTGTTGGTTTGTGTGTTGGGTGAGAACATGGTTTTGAAATTTTTTTTTTAGCAAAATCATTCTTATCATGCTTAAATACGTAATAAAAAGAGGACAGAAGAAGATTTTAGGAATTCATAAGAATGCCTTACAGCCAATCAAAATCCCCCCAACATATTTCATATGGGTACTCTTTTTAGCTTTAAAATAGGGCTGCTGATGTTTCCGAAATGCTTTTTACTGTGGAACAACTAATAAAAGTATATTTCTAGATATATATATATATATATATATATATATATATATATTTTTTTTTTATAGTTCATGGTTCACCAGGTTTTATTTTGAAGAATCGGCATTAACGATCTATTGATAAAACCTTGTATTCACCCGTTCATATTTTCAGCTTGTGAAAGCATCATAACTCCTATAAAATGATTCCTATGATTCTAAATTAGCCTCAAGTGAAATCCATCATAGCAGCACTATTTTAAAAGCTTAAGATTGCGAGAAGGAATAAATATTTATTCTTTCTTTCAGTTTTAAAATCATGCAACAGTTGCAGGACAAAGTTCAAGACATGCAAATTATATGCATTTTTTTTTTTAGTTTTTATTGAAACTGGTGGATACACAGTGATACAGACCAACATGCATTAAAGATAAATGGCATGGATCGATAAGTAATGATACTCATGCTATTAAAAAACAAAACGCATGGAATGATCTTATTCGCTAAGATATGGCTAGATATTCATAAATAACAGTCTTCGAAACATCTCCGTCGCAGTACTTCTTTATGTGGGAATTGTCAAACATTTTAGATGGCGCACGTCAGAATCAATGAAACCCCTATCAGTTCATAATGTGCTGTGTCAGCACCATCAAAGCAGCCAGTGCTTTCATAACAAATAATAAAATATGGTGCGACACTCCAGCGCTAGCCCTTAAGCCCTAAAGATTAAAATCTATACCTTCCCTGACACATTAAGGAAGTATGTATGTGTG
>JAOYSI010007240.1:0-12261 GCA_025775065.1 Hiodon alosoides | reverse complement strand
CCCCCCCCCCCCCCCCCCCCCCCCCCCCCCCCCCCCCCCCCCCCCCCCCCCCCCCCCCCCCCCCCCCCCCCAGCAGAGATGCAAATGGCCATTTGTGTGATTATGTATTCAGAGTCACCGTACTGGATTTATGCGCTCTCTGATCAACATGAGGCGGTAACAGGTGTTTCAGATTAGTCGACTGTGTTTAGTTTTATTGCTGGACTCAGGTCTATGCGCACAACCATTTTTACCAATAGGGTGTCTCCGCAGCACTGATTTAAGAATTGGTTAATGAAAATTTTGTGGATTGTGTGACTGACATTTCAAACAAGCCACATTTTTTTATTTTTACAGATGTAGAGCAGCTCTGAGTCTCAACGATAAGAATATCAAAGCGTAAAATTATTTGTGGGTGCAGTTTCCTGTATGTGATAAAAGCAAAATTTATTCTGTTATTACTGCCATCCTTTTAAGATTTATTTTCCATTTCAAAGTGCTTCAGAAATTTGACTGGTTAAAATGATGAATTTTACATTTCATTTTTACATCTTTAAAATTATGCAGGATTTGTATATTGGCGATTCATTTCAATTAATTTCATAAGACCGGAGAAAATGAATTTGGCAACAGATCCCATCATTATTGCAAACATTTAAAAACCAATGCAAGACTTTGCCATGGATTCCTAGAAGTTTAAAGCTACTGCAATATAAATGCAGGAAAAGCATGCAAGTAAAACCGTATTATATAGCCATTCTTTTGTAGAGCATCTTTAACTTTGCAATTCTCTGTTTTGAGAATGCGCTATTCTGCCCGTAACTGGCTCTGTACAGACTGCACATAGAATTACGTAGAATTACAAGATTTCTCAACCGTTTAGCATTTAGCACGGCAGTGCTAAATATTCCTGTTTGTGTACAACTAACAGAAATAGGGAAAACACAGACGTTCGTGGATGCTTAATCATTTTTTTGTATTTTATTTTTTGTGCAATTGTTGGTGTTGTTGTTCTGTGTTACCTGATTAGAGACGCATGGTGACCCTTCCACCTCTACCAGTCTGCATCGTCGCGGTTACAAACCCTTGGTGGACCTCGCTTTGCTCTGCAACTGGCTAGTGCAGTGTCGCTCAACTACTTTATCTCCAAACAGGCAAACGGCGCACTGGCGTCACGTGTTTACTGCAGTGTCGCTCTGTGCTTGTATGTGTCTGGTTAGTGTTGACCATGTCTCAGTACGTTTGTATAAGTTTATGTGGTGGTATAATACTACGTCATTGTGGTGTATTTATTAGCACAAACATATTGCACACACAAACAGGAGAGAGCAGGGGAGCTTTCTTTCTGGAGTCTTGGAGAATTGTGTCCAATAATCAACCTTCTGGCTTGTCCAGCTCTCTTCCGCCTCATCTATTATTATTCCTGATAGTTTAACATTTTCTTAACACTCATACCACACAGTGTTTATTCACTCTTTATCATCAGGCACACAGACAAGCTGTTATCCAAGAAGCTTGATTTCCTTAGAGACTGTATCTGTGTTTCTTTATTAGACTTAACCAAGCTCTATTCCGGTTACCTACTGAAGTTAAAAAGCACTCTGATGTCAAAACATTCTCACTTTTTGTCGTTTACCGTCCATAAATTCTGATTATTCAGCTGCAGATCTCTTCACATCCATCAAAACCCAGGCTCTGACCAGCAGCCTTACATCTATTTCTTCCTGACCCTTTTCAGGTTTTTTTGTGCTCGAAGAATTGTAGGATTTCTTCACATAAACATCATCAGCCTTCTTCCTGAAATTGACCGACTCAAAGCTGTGAGTTAACGGTTCTTCTCCCGATGTGTTAGTTGTTTCTGAAGCTTGAGTTTCAAAAATCTGTTAATCCAGATAACCAAATTTGGTTATAAATGGTTATAATCTTTTCCTTTCTTTCTTTTTATGGTATTATCTATGATAAGAACCTTAACATTGATTTGATCTTCGTTGGCATTCAGTTATCAAAAACCCAGGGTCTTGTAGTGGCAGTATCTGTTGCTCCTACAGACACATGGTGAACTTATTGCTTCTTAATTAAAATCAGAATTTTTTAACAATTGCGATATGTTAAAACCCAGTGCCCTGGTAAACTGTCAGTTAAGCCTTTCCTAAGTTACGACTAAACCCCCCAGAATCGACCTTGATGTCAACCCTGCTAGACGTCATTCTCTCAAAACAAAATATTTTCTTGTCTGAAAGAAGTCCACAGAGCCTTATTAAACAAGCCTTTCTACACAATTTAGAATTGTTTCATCGGAACGAAATAACTCTTATTCCTACTGATGAAGATGTGTGGGTCTCTTAAGGACAGTTTTCTTATTATTATTAATAGGCATGATCCCGCAAAGGGATTCTGGATTTAAAACTGTAGCTCCTCCTGGTTTAACCCTGATATATCTGCCTTAATAGAGTAGAAGATTGATGAGCCTCTAGTCTGAAGTGCTCTTATCTTCTCATTACTTTGGGTTAAATATCTGGACGTATTAAACAACTCATATAAAATTTGACTCCAGAAAGGCGGCTGGACGTGATGAGATTGATCTGTTTTTCTTTTTTAAAAAAAGAAGCTGCTTAATATATTTACCGTTGTTGTATTTGTTTAAAACAGCCGTAGCTCCCCTAGAGGTTGTCAGCTTTTGTCATGCCTCTCTTTAAATCCCAATTGTTTACAAGATAATGTAATCTATTGTGTGCAAGCAATTGAACTTCTTTTGGAGAAAGTAATTACGTTCTATCTGACAGTCAGTCGGATTTTCGTACACAGCATGGGTGTGATACAGCGGTTCTTGAAGTCTTGAATAATATTGCTTTGGAACTTGATAAAAATAAAAACAGTGTTGTGCTACTGTCTTTATTGATTTATCTAAGGTCTTTGATAATGTGGATCATTCCGCTCTTCTGGGAAAGCATTGGCCTTGACAGGGTATCAACTGGATGGTTTCAGATCTACCTTTTTAAACAGAACCCTATGTGGAAAATCTGATAACTCCACCCGGTTGCAGGTGGTGCCACCAGATTTCATACTGGGCCCTTCTCTCTTCTCAATAGATATTAATAATACTGGCAAGTGTACAGAGAACTCTCATATCCATCTTTATGCTGATGACAATTTGTACTAATTTAGCCATACTCATTCCTCAGTACAGACCAATTTCAATCAAATTCAAAACTGCTCAGTGTTGATAAAAGTAAATTGATGATATTTGATGGAGAACGTGCAAATTCTGCTACTACCGCAGGTCCTAGGCAGGGATGCGGAATTGGTACTTTGGGAAAGGTCAACCTCGGGCAGGTGGATGTCTTGAAGTACCTGAGAATTTGGCTTGATGATGCACTGACTTTCAAACCCCGTATCACCAAAATACAGCCTGGAGATCCAACTCGGCTTTCTCTACCGGAATAAATCTTGCTTTACATGCCCAGCGAACCACTTACTGGTTGAGATGTCTGTGCTACCCGTTTTTAGATTGTGGGTTGAATTGCTTCAAATTCTTCCCCTTTGACACTCAATACTCTACATCATTCTGCAGTTCGATTTGTCACTGGTGCCCCTAACTATTCCCGGTACTTTGATCTCCACACCCTTTTGAACTGGCCATCACTTAAAGTTCGCTGGATTCTTCATCGGTATAGACTCATTTATAAAAGCCTGATCTGAAACTCAACCCCATTGCCGTAAACGGCTAACTTTGTCAGTCTCCTCTCGCAAACCTTCACAGCAGCAATTGAATCAGCCTAACACGTGTCCCACACGTGTCTAATGCTGCTGGGCGTGATCCATTTCAGTACCCTGCTTATGACTGGAATAACCTACAATCTTAGATAAAACTTTCTGCTTTCATTTTGCAGGGAGCTTTCATCTTGCTTAAAAAAAAAAAATAATCATAAAAAAAAAAATATATATATATATATTATAATTTATTTAAATTTAAAAAAAGAGTGAATCAATTCTCAATGCCTTTTCCTGGCTAAATAAAGGTTTGATGATGATGATGATGATAGCTGTATCTACTCCGTTGCTTTCTCAGCTGCAGTTCTAGGCTTCACTTGGTCGAATGGTTGGTTGTAATAAATGAAAAAAATCCGTGACAGAATAGGGTTATATTGGTATATACTGTTATTCCCTTCAAGTAGCTTAAGTTCCTTAATTTCAGCCTCATGCTTTGTCCAATATACGCTTTTAAAGAGCTGGAGATTTTTTTACAATATTGCATGGGATCAGTAATTCCAACATGAATAATAATAATAATTAATTGATCTAAAAAATGCAGGTATATTTAGCTTCTGCCAAGCAGATAAAGAGCTACAGTGATTATTTGTTAATTAAATTAGATTAATTAAAGCATGAAGGGGAAACTCATGAAATCATCCCCTGTGTAGACTGCAAGTGTATGAATCAGTTTATGCTGACTAATTTTAATAAATGAAAAACAGAAAGATTCAGTCATCGTGTGAGACTATGGATTTTGATTATATATGTTGCTGGGCTCATTGTGGCTTGCTACTGACAGTCACTCCCTAGAGTCAAAGACGAGAATGTTTTTTTCCTAGACTTCATTTCTCTCTTGTCTGTTTTGCTAGGGCGAGTGGAAGCTTGGTTGTCGGGGGGTTGAATGGAATGCGTTACACATTTTTCCTGTTGTAAAGAAATAATTGTTTACGTAACCCAATATTTCTTGAACTTCTAGAAATTTTTCGACACTATAGGGCTTTCTTGTGGTTATGTAAAAAAGGTCATGGCTATAAACACTGAAAAGAAATGAGACATTTAAAAAATATACTCTTTTATAAAATAAATCAGCAGAATGCTGTTTTTGAAAAATCAAAGGCTTAACTTTAAAGTACTTTTACCCCAGGTGCCCAGAAGCAAACCTTGAAAAAGTTTAAATCCAACTTGACAAACATCTTCAGGAAGCCGATATTTTCCTGGTGTGTTGCTGACAATTGAAATTGAGTTTTGGGCATCAGTTGGACCGGAATGGTATTCTACAAACAAAAGCCCCTGCTCTTTCAAAGGGAGTGGAAAAATGACATTTCCTTTCCATTCTGTCTGTCTCGCTCCCCCATCATCCAGCAGCGGATAATAACAGGCCTGTCATAGTGTTGACTTACTGCAGACAGGTAAGGAGTTCCATGTGTCGCCACGCCAACATGTCATCCCCACAGTTGGAAAATACAGTCTCTGCTGAAATGAAATAACACAAAACACTTCACCCCATGCCAGACATTTGCAATCACGTGACGTAGTTGTAAGGAATGTAAGGAAAGTCATATTTTGGCCAGTCATAAAATTAATAATATATATAATAATATAATATGTTTCTAAAAACAAGGGTTTAGAAATGTTGTTTAAAAAACATTGTGGTTCTATTTTTTCTCATTTCGAAAAAAGCATCTAAAATTAATTTATAGGTAGCCTTACTGTACCTGCCATTTATCTATTTCAGAATCAGGTGCCACACTCCACAATGAATCCTTGAGTCACAGCCCCAAAGCAGTTATTTGCCTATAATTAAATTGTGAGGATAATTATATTCCTGTTGTTCCTTTTTTGACATGTGAAGAAAGTATTTCTAAAAATGTGGGATGAACATTGCTGTCATTAACCTAATCAGAATGGTCATAACTTTTAAATGTCCTGTAGAAGAAAAAAAAAATTATGACAAATTTCCAGAGCAATTGTTCTGTTTTAACATTTAAACTTTTAATCTTCTCACCAACAAACTTTGGATGAGCCGTTCCGTATCGAGGCCCGGAGGGGGGAAAAACAAGCAAAATAAACAATTTTCCAGTAAGCCGTGTGGGCTTAGGCAATGACTAATAGAGGAATGGGATCTGATTCGTATCTCAATGACTGAACTAAAAGAAAGAAACTACCTGAAGGACATTGTCGTCTAAAAAAAAACTAAAAATAGTGTTAACCCGTTATTTATGACTCATTAGGAGTAATTCCCTGATTTCACCTAAATGAAGTGTTTGGTTAAAGACAAAACAGATAAGAGAGAAGAGATGTCCAGGAAATTCTAGGCTAGTTGAAATCTTGCCGCTTGGTTGAACGTATGTTTTCCTCCAGCGTGTTTACAAGGTCCCCCAGGGCAGAGCTTTCTGTGCGTGGCCTTGAGAGGGGAAGTGGGTCGAGGAAGGAGATGAGGAATTAGAGGGCGAAGAACACTCAGGGAGCAGAGTCCAGTGTTAGCCATCGATCCAGCGGTAACACCGTGCAGGGCACAATGCAGCTTTGCATGAAAACACTTTTTTTGATAATTTTGATAATTGAACACCCTTAAATGAGTTATTCATTTCTCCTGTCGTACTGCTTCAGCTGCTATGAGCCATGTTTTTAGTTTTTTTTTTTAAACAAATTCCTGCTGAAAATGGCTTTGCTGCACGTATGTCTTAGATGTAGCTGGCTTCCACTGCACATTCCTGTTTTGTTCTTGTTTTCGGAAAAAAAAAATGTTTTACAGCTTTGTTAGCACTAGCTTTGCCAGTAAAAGATTTCTGTAGCCTGTCACAGTGCCGTTGCATGTTAAAAGCTTTACTGGCAACAGAAGCACTGAAAATCAGACATTGCCTTGCAATCAAATTCATCAAAAAAATACTCTTCTGTCCAACTTTGGTCTTCCTATAGCTTTCGCCCTGACCGCATTTCTAACTATTTTGAACTATTTCAGTCAAAGTCTTCAGTGAAAGAAAAACTGCAAAATGATTCTCGACTCTTTGGGCCTTTCGAGACATACTCTTGGAAAATAATTGGACAGTTTTTAAATTCGGTTTGCAGGTTTCAATAGCTAGCACCAGGCAGCAGACAGAACTTTGCCCGGTTAGGTGATTGGTGCCTCTGGGTGTGAGAGGTCCCTGTGTTCGCTTTGAGAAACAGTTCCTGGCATAGCTTTGCTGAAATGGTACAAACTGCCCTGTTGTGTTAAATCAGATAAATAGTGATGTAGAGATGTAGATAGATGGCTGGATAGTGTCAGGATGCAAACACAAATGGTCATCAAATATGTAGAGCCCAGCAGAAATCAATTGTATTAACATTTAATCATCTCTCATGGTGTCAACGTTCCCTCCTGGCGTTCAGGCTTTTCCATCAGCCAATGGTGGCCTTGTCTGACCAGGCAGGGGCAGACTTTCTGTGTGGCAACTGAGGAGTTCAAGAAAGTAATCCCAGAACCCCCGGAGAGGCAGAAATGCCAGGGCATTTAAATACAATTACAACACCACGCAGGAGTGAGTCCAGAGTTCTGTTAGGTCAGAATGGCTGTATGACGAGGAGCTTTAAAATTTCAACTTTTGGAAGTCTAGTTATCCCAGAAACACACTGGTCAGTATAACTACAGATGATTGGTCGTGTTTTTGGAGTAGATATAAAATAAAATACATAAACTTAATCTTTAAATGACTTGTTATTACCTAAACAGCTACCTTGGATATTTTCTAATGCAATGTGTTTAAACACCAGTTTCAAGTGTTGTGGGATTTTAGCCATCTATTTTTTGGTTACACGTCCAGTATCTTAAACTACACCACACAGGGATTTCTGAAATGGTGTACCAACGAGTTTCACCTCTTGGATTGAATTTTAGTCAGAGTAATAATTCAGTAAATTCGCTTTGTAGCTCCGAGAGAATGTTCCATTTTCCGTCGCATGGGAGATCCGCGCGTTGCCTGTCAGTGTTTGCCTTCTCAGTTGGCTAAGTGCATGGCTGTGACACATCCAGGAGCCACATAAAGTGCCTGGTGAGAGGCCCTAACCACCCGCGTCAACCTGGTGCTGGAACCGAAGGTTGGGAGGTGTTTAATTACCCAGTAAGAGGGGCTGCAATTCCTCCAACAGCAGGCCTCTGACCTATAAAGGCAGCCAGGAAACTTAAACCAGATGGCAGCTCGCTCCAGGACCTGCGCTTGTTCTCATTGCTAGTCTGTTTAAAGTCTTTTCAGACCCCTGAAATTGCATTGCACGGCAGAAGCTGTTGGACACTGTTGGATGAATAGGTGCATGTTGAGTGTTGAGTGTTGAGTCTGCAGGCACGCTGCCATCACATCACTGATTGGCATTTTGATTGGTAACGGAATAGGCACCACCATTCTAAACAGAAATGGGAAACGGTTAAAAATACATTTATAAATTTATAATAAGTTTTATCTCATACATTTGTTCTTAGCTATACTAAATAACTTTTTTTGCGCGGGGAAACCCAGATTTGTTCATTGCACTGTTCCAGTTTCCTGGCTTACACTGTTATTACTTTTCATTTTCTACAGTGATTGAGCACGGTCTAAGAAAAAAGTACACCTTTTTACCTTCATCTAATAAAAATGCACCAATCCTTTAAATTCCGCTTCCTTTGTTAGATTTGAATGAATTAGTGATTAATGTTAAATTATAAAATATTATTTATAAAATTATTTAATAATGTCCTTTTCTATCGATGATCCACGGTGATTTCTGCTTTCTTTTGTGGATTTTGCTCAGGAAAATTACTTGGATTATTCCATGTCCAAGTACCGTCTAGTTCTGCCTCAACTAACTTCACAATGTAGTCTATGACATTTTAGACCCTTTCAACTTTAATACCAATACCTAGTTTTGTGAAGAATGTTGGTTTAACAATGTTGGAAGCACATATATAATATGAACAAATGCTGCATCCAAAATAATTGCAAAAATGTTACAATATCTATGTGAAGGCAATAATTCAAATTCAAATTCAGAATCCATATCGGATCCATATAGGATGCAATAATAGAATCTTTTCCTGCGTGTTGTTTCTGCAGCTCCTTGACAAGCGTGACGTGAGCAGGTGCATCTTTAAGCGACCATTCGCACCTGCACAAATGCCACGAATGTTAAATTATGGGGAAAAAAAAAGTAATTGGTAGTAAGAGTGTTCTCAACAAATTATGCTGAAACATGCAAATTCCATTCCATGTGTCATTTTTTAAAATATTTATTTCTTTAATTTCCTCCCACCAATTATACCAACATAATGATAGTTTCTTTTTACGTTGAATTTTTTGAGTTTTGAATCCCTCTGTCATCAAATGCGCTCACCAAAGGTGAGACTGCGCTTTAACTATTGTTAACCCAGGAATAATAACTTCTTTGTGCCGTAAGGGAGTGCATCTCAGAGATGCACTACAGACACAGACTAAATCTTTATCCCCAAGCCTCCTGCTTAAATTAACATACTTACTGTACATTTGGCTTACTTTTTCTTCTGGTTTTGTATGCCTTCCCGACCTTTGTTATCCTTGTCATTACAATCCTGTGCCGGTCTTTCACACAGTTAGTCGCATGAAAATGCAATATGAAGCTTGGAGAATGTCTAGCTATGTTTAAATAAAAGGAAAGCCTTATCACCCATGGAAACCAAGGCTGATTGGGCAGCTAGGTCAAGGCTGGGGTAACACATTCATGGTTTAGCACGGGACTACAACTCCTTAAAATGTTTTATGGCTATGTTTTCAATGGTGTAACGTCCTCTCACACGTTACATTCAGCATTTCTGTTTGGAAAACTGTTTCGAAGTACAAAAATGTTGTTGCCCACGAGAATTGGTGCACCAATTCACCAAGTGTCAACATTATATAGAGTTTTATGTTGAACAGATGATGGCCTGTTTGAATTTTTTTCATTTAGAACTTCACAACTTGCCATTTAGCCAACTATTAATGCAACAATGAGAGAGAGAGAGAGAGAGAGAGAGAGAGAGAGAGAGAGAGAGAGAGAGAGAGAGAGAGAGAGAGAGAGAGAGAGAGAAAGAATTGTCTCATATTTAAAAGTGTTACAAAGAGTTATAGTTATACATTTATATTTAAGCTGACTGAGAATTTGGAGCTTACGGACTCCAGAAGGCCCTAATGACTGCGTGGGGAATTTGGGGTCTTTTGCTGATGTCGCACAGCTTGGCCTTCATTACCAGCCCCCTGTGTTATCCATGACCTGTGAGATTAACACTATAGAATCGGTTTGTACTGCACTGTGACCAGGTGTTGAGTTACCGTACTGCAGATTTCTGGATAATCGCTGTGCCATTATGTTTTTTTGGTCCCTGTTTCTTCAAAGAAAACAGCACAGTTTGACAGGAAATCTCAATGACTGACTCAGTCCTGATGGCTACATTATTTCTCTAGTGGTGCTTACAGCTGCTTGGGTATATTATTTAATGGAGAATATTATCTACTGGGGTATTTTATTGACTGGCGTGTTTTATTTCCCCAATGGTGCGTACAGCTTCTGGGAATGGCAATTTTCTCTTTGGAAACCAATATCATCATTGAACCTTCAGGCTTTCTGGTCAAATCAAATGCTTTTTGTCAGATATCTGTGAAGTTCTTGGAGTCTACGATGCCTTACTCTGGTGGCAAGAAGCTAGTATATGTGCAGTTGCATACTGTTACATACGTAGTTTAGGGGTTAGTATGCAATAAGTAACTGAGCTACCTTGCCCTAATGAGGAATACCGTGAGAAAGTATTAAAAATAATGCTACAATGAAGAGAATAACGTCATACCATCATATAAATATAAGCAGAAAAAAATCAACATATAAGCATCCATAAAATAATCACTTCATTGTGATATTCTTTAAGTAAATTTATGGTAATCACTTCCTTGGGATCTTCTTTAAGTTAATTTATTGTAATCAGTTCAATTAGATCACTTTAAGTAAATCTATGGTAATCAGTTCAATTAGATCACTTTAAGTTTATTTATGGTGATCAGTTCCTTGGGGTTGTCTTTAAGTTAATTTATGGTAATCAGTTAATTGGGATCTTCTTTAAGTTAATTTATGGTAATCAGTTAATTGGGATCTTCTTTAAGTTAATTCATGGTGATCAGTTCCTTTGAATCTTCAAGTTAATTTATAGCAATAGTGATGGACATAAAATGAAATCACCCATTACTGAGATGGTAGAATGAGAAAGAAACGTTTTTAATCAAGCCAGTCGAAGTGCCAGTGCTCAACATAAAACAACATGTTGTTTTTGTAATTATTTAATTATGTGGGAGCTAATTAACATTATAATAAAGACTGATTTAAGATTGTTACATCTTTCTTTCAGAACCAGGCCGTGCTGACGAATTACAGCATGGTGCAGATTAATTTCTCAATGAGTTGCAATTCAAAGGAAATCAGAGGAATGTATTCAGTTGCACCCACAAAAGTTCAAAATTCCAACAAAATTCAAGAATCCCTCACTAAAACTTGTAATTATTCTTTTTTTAAAGTAAAAATACATTTAAATAACAATTTATCTTGCGGAATACTGTTGCCTTGTTTATAAAAAATAAATTTAGAGCTAAAATTTGGTTTGCGGAAGCCCTATTTCCTATATAAATATGTCCTATTGATATGTGGTTGGGAAATAGGGTGAGAAAGTGATTTAATCTTGTGATATTGTATACTGTCTGTACATAGATATATATGTTTAAACGTCCAGCTGAACTGGAAAATACATTTAATAAAAAGATTATGCTCAATATTTCACAGTATATGCCAAACGTCTGTGTAATCACTCATGATTAGACTTACATGGGGGACTTCTGTTTTTGCAGAAAGCATCAGCGCTTGAGCAAGTTGATGCATCTTAATAATTCAGACAAATCATACATCAGAAATGCTTTACAGCCAGTTGAGGACATCATTCATGTTTGGAAATCTGAACTTCACTTTTTAAACTTTAACTTTTTATGATATTATACTTTGTTTACTCCTATTTCAAATTTCAAGTCCTTGAATTTAAGAGATTAAAAACTGACATGATCAGCATAGCAATGCAGTTCAATGTAATTCAAAGTGAGCAAAACATCACACTCACAGAATTAATTAATGATAATCTATATATTAAATATCTGATCTAGTGGCTTGGTCGTCCATATCAGTGCATCACAACGTCAGAGTCTTGGCCTCAAATCTGATTTCCTCAAACAATCCAAAAAACGAATAAATTAGGTGAATTGTCAACAGAAAAACAGGTCCTGTGTGTGACTGTCTGTCGGTTTTTTTTCTCTTGCCCTGCGCTGGGTGTAGCTGCCTCTTGCCCTGCACTGGGTGTAGCTGCCTCATGCCCTGTGCTGGGTGTAGCTGCCTCTTGCCCTGCGCTGGGTGTAGCTGCCTCATGCCCTGTGCTGGGTGTAGCTGCCTCTTGCCCTGCGCTGGGTGTAGCTTCCCCATGCCCTGCGCTGGGTGTAGCTGCCTCATGCCCTGCGCTGGGTGTAGCTGCCCCATGCC
>JAOYSI010007239.1:0-12262 GCA_025775065.1 Hiodon alosoides | reverse complement strand
GGAGGGATAATGTTATGGGGTTGTTTTTCTGGGGTTGGCCTAGGCCCCTTAGTTCCACTGAAGGGAAATGTTAATGCTTCAGCTTACCAAGACATTTTGGAAAATTCTATGGGGAAGACCCTTTTCTGTTACAGCATGACTATGCCCCAGTGCACAAAGCAAGGTCCATAAAGGCATGGTTTGATGAGTTTGGTGTGGAAAAACTTGACTGGCCTGCACAGAGCCCTGACCTCAACTCTATCGAACACCTTTGGGATTAACTAGAACAGAGATTGTGAGCCAGGCCCTCTCGTCCAACATCAGTGTCGGACCTCACAAATGCTCTTCTGGAAGAATGGGCAAAAATTCCAATAGACACACTCCAAAGCCTTCCCAGAAGAGTGGAAGCTGCAATATAGCTGCAATTATAGCTGCAAAGGGAGGACCAACTCGATATTAATGAATATTAATTTAGAATGGGATGTCATAAAAGCTCCTGTAGGTGTAATGTGTAGGTGTCCCAATAGTTGTGTCCATATAGTGTACATTTTAAAACTACATTTTCAATCAATATTAACGGCAAATTCTCAACCACCCTGCTCTTTGAACTCAATTCCACACTTGTTCGTAAAAGTATGATCTCCTCTCATCGAATACTATCTGCTCCTTCTGTTGGCACATGAGGAGATTCAACATTGGGCAACTGACGCTGTGCAGGTAGGCCTGGAAACGGTTGTTTGCCTCTCAGCATTGAGGGCCGGCTTGTTTGGAAATGCCAGGCGTGCTTATTAAGCACCTTTGGTGAACGAAGACCCAAAAACATCGAAAACATTTTTACCTAGCGAGCCTCGGGCTGTTTTCTTTAATCATGTGTTTTTCTATTGTCATTTACCAAGCGCCTTCTCAAAATATTTAATTTCCTACATTTTTAATGATCCTCTGAGGGCTTTCCTCATGTCCCAAGTGCATGGGGTGGTTAATGTAGTTTTTTTTAGCTCTGCAATGCGCAAACAAAAGGTAAAGAAAGACCCTAAGTGTGTGTGGGGGGTGTGTGTGTGTAATTGGTGGCAGTCCACAGGGAAATGACAGCACTCTTACATTGACCCCTCAATATAATTTAAGGATGAAACACTAATAAAACACTGAACAGGAACATGGCCTTGACAAGGTGCTAAATATTTATGACTTCAATGCAGTGACATAACACTGCATGTCATGCTTTCATGTAAAGGAATGAGCTTTAGCCCTCTGGGTTCAGGGTTTCTGCTATTACTAGACATGTCATACAAAATAGAATTTTGATTTTTTTAGCAATATGGAAAACAATGTCATGGAATTTCATATTCCGGGGTAATAAAAAACAATCGAGATTAATGGTACTCCTCACCTTTGGAACCTGAATTGATCATAGCAAAGGTTGGAGCTAACACATAGCATGGGGAAGATCTAGGGCAACACACTGTGGGTATTGTCTGTCATAGATTTATGCCATCATTGATGGGTTCCGTCTGATTGTCGCAGCCCAAGTGGCTGTTTATGGGACCCGTCACACGAGATGAACGCAGACTCTGCCACAGGGTGTTAACTGACTGCTACGTACTTCTCTGGTTAAAAATAAATAAAATAAATCTTTAAAGACTAAGAAAGAAGCAGGTGTTCCTCTCCGAAGTTTTAAAAACTCGAGTTCCATCAGATCAGCTTGTCTATTTGCGCTTCAGTTATGAGTTTTGAGGATCGTCTCTGAAAATTTTTATTGGGAGAGAAAGAAACAGACAAATGAAGTCAGACAGCAACTTCTTCGAAAAACTGTTGTGCACAGACATCTCAGAAAGCAATTTCTGTTTTAAATATTTCAATAAAGCGAAATGACATTTTAAAATGAATACAGTGTTTTTTAAGTTGTTTTTCCTTTTTATTTATAACAAGGTTAAGTCAGATGTGACAAAAAAGTTGTGTGTGTTATACAAGGAAATCTTTTTTCTAAAGATGTTAAATGTAGAAGATGTAAATTAACAGCTTGTGTAACATGCTAAATGATTTGCTTATTTATGTTTCTTCCAGACACTCATTAATTCATAATTTTGTTCTCTGTTTAAAAGACAAATTAAGGAGCGTCCAAGTTGCTCCTAAACTGGAAAAATGGACAACACCGGTTATGTACTTCAGATTGCTTTTTTCTCCCCTCATGTTAACTACAGTGCATTTGTGTCACTTATGTCAACAGCTGATCTCATTTAGGGATGTCATTATTACAGGATTGCAGGAAGCGCAGCAGAGGTCCTCTAAGACATTTGTCATTGAACTCAGTGAAAGAATCGCAGTCTGGGTGGGATGTTCAGCACTGGCAGGAAGAGGTGAATCTCTCACTGACAACACCGCCAGTCTGCCAAGCAAGTGGCAACCTCTAGGACTGCTGGTCACAAATCGGCAGTGACCGGGCCGAGAATCCAATCTAAGAAACCGAACCGTAGGGCGTTACTTGCTCAGCCCTGTATTGAGTTTGCTGATGTTTTGGGAATGTTTTTTATGGTTAAATAAATAAAACCTGCTAAAAGCAATGCTCGTAGGGTTTTTTTTTCATTAGTGTTTGTAATATTGCACATATGACAGATTACACTATTTTTTTTAACTACACCAGTTTTTCATCCTGGACATTTAGGACAACTTTCCCTTTGGACATGGCACTGCTGAGAAATGTCAGTCTTTATTATAATTCTTAATGTTATATTTTGAACTATAATAACAATTTATTGTGTGCTGAGCAATATGTCTGTTTGTTTCCCAAGATGTACAATTTAACAAAACTTTTGAAGACTAATAAATGTAACAAAATTTCCATTTCAGCACATAAAGTGCTTGTCTTAAGTGTTCATTACAAGACTGTGTGTTATATAATTCTGCTGTCTGAGAATATCCTGTGAGCATTTGAGTAAGTGACTGCTTTTGCAAAAATGTATGCAGTAGTTCTTAGAAATCTTTTTTTTTTTAATTAAGTAATTGAACCAAGCTAAAAGCAGATCCATCACAGAATGTGTAATTGCAAGGTGTATTTAACGATGGTGCAATTAAAACTAGCCTTCAACACCAGCGACAGCTTTTTGACATATGAGTACTTTGTACAGCTCAAAGATAGGCACACTGATTGAACTTTGATTGAAATGTTAACACTAGGTAATAACATATATTTTTTTAAACTCTTAAAAGGAAAATACTGAAATGGTTGGAGATACGAAGACCGAAACGTTCCTGGTTTTATGTTTGCTTGGACAAATGGAAAAATCAATACATCGACCTCTCGTCCTTCATGCTAAAGCTTGGGTTTTTAATCTCAATTCAGTTCTCCTTCCTTCTACGATTCTATTCACTATTCACTGGCCATGCTTTGACTTGAATGTTTTCTTATTTTTTTCATAACTCTGGCCTCCTAAGTGCACCAGTCGGATGAGATGAACATATTTGTCGAACTTTGTTCTCTCATGAAATTCCCCTGAAGTACATCGTCGCGGTAACCAGAATTGGAATGGTTAGCTGTTATTCAACGGCCCGGTCGTGTGTGCCCCCCCGCTGTAGTGAGCTGCAGGATACAGGATATTATTAGTAGGTTGGGTTTATGGAAATGCATTAAACAATTATGTAATTCTGTAATACTGCTTTGATATAAAGATACAGTCAAAGTTTTGTTTCTATTCTGTTTTGTTTTCTATCTCAATAGAGCTGCGGTGTACAGTAGTGGCCAGGGAAAGTTACTGTTAAAAATCGTATCTAGAGGTTAATATTACTCTTTTGTCATTCTTTGCTGTAGAGGAACCCATCAGGAAGTACTTAACCTGGCGGCCAATTGCAAAAACGATGTAAAAACAGGTATCCAGACTTAAGTTAGACATTAAGTGTTGCATAAAGGAGCCCAACACTTATCTAACGTCAGCAGGGCTCAATAGTCAAAATTATGGGTAACCCAAGACACTGAGTAGGATCAAAAGTATTGCAGACCCAAGCAAGAAAAGGCATTCATCAAGGTTTCATATTTATACCATAACAGGATGGGTATTTATGAAATCTCTCCACTTTTGAGAAATATATTTGCGACAACTTCATCAGGAAACGAGAGCTAATAGCTTCAACCCATTCACCGTTTAATCAGTGAAGGATGTTAAAAAATGGCCTACGTGTGCAACCTAGCTTTTTTTTAAAGATAAAATATTTATTAATTATGCAGACTAGACAAATTTGTCTTAGATTGGATTTATGCAACTGGCTCCTAAACAGCCATATAAATGGCACAATATTGTTTTTGGCACAAAGCACAATATTGCTTTGCTACATAAACAGGTGTCTCCTTTGATGGTAAAAAAAAAAGCCGCAATGCCTTTTCATGATTGGCTTAAAGCCATGGTTCTTCGGCAAAATCTTTCCTTCTCAACGTTAGCCTTTCCTCTTCTTCTTTTGCGAAGCACTTTAACTGTGTTTTTTACCCCAGCCCATAGAATTCCAGAACACATTCTACCCACACAAACTGGCTGCAGCCACCACCTGTAGGTTCTTGCATGGTACATTCACACTTGCACGAGTATTCTGTGCATTAAAACCGTCAATCCGTCCTACGGAACCTCCAAAAACACCATCAGCCAACGGAACTGCCTTAGTGGAGCATTCTGGAGAGCCTAATACCTCATGTGTCAGTAGTCCATCAAATAGCTGAAACTTGCAAATATTATCTGCATATAATCAATTGGTTTAAAAAAAAAATTTTTTTATCTTCTGTTCTGCGTTAACACATAATATATTGCCATGTAAATTTTTCAACCAAAACTAAATACTAATTGGACTTGTATTGTGCTGTTGGAAATTGATCATATTAAAGTCATAATGAACTTTGTTTATTGAATAGTTAGTGTTAATACCTGTGGGATGTGTTTTAGTTATTCAGTTGTATTTTTCCATTGCGTGTCATTGCAATTTCAATTTATTCATACGTTTTTAAAAAAGGGCCAAAGTTTTGAAAGCACTTTGACTTTTCAGTGCAGTTTGATTCTTTTGAAGGTTTAAACATCTGTTATTAATAGATTTAACTGAAAATGAATATTCTTCCTTTGTGTTTACTTCACGGGAATGTATATGTAGAAATCAAAGAATCTGTAACTTTATTTTTATTCAGCGTTGACTGGAAACCTGGCAAGACCAAAGAACAAACTGAAAAAGGTCAACTCTACCGTCCGACGCTTAAAAAATATATACGCGTTTGACATATTTTCCTCTTCGTAAATGTCAAGTTTAAACTCGGCCTTCGAACACTTTCTAAGTGGGTTCGACGTTCGGTTGGCCAGCAGCACCCTCAGTCTCCGCCCATTAGCTTCCAGGTACTCAGGATCTCGAAAAGTGGAGGCGGTGGATTTTTGCTGAACCCGGGTTTCCTTCCGCATGCGAAAGGTCACGCGCATCAGGTACAGTCCCGGGAGAAAAGGAGTACCTGTCAAAGTCGTTGACCTGTGTAACGTCAAACCGACTTTGGGCATATTCGGGGAAAAAGCCACGCAGAGGGAACGATGCCCCTCGCCCCCCTGGGTGAGGACATGGAGCAGTTGGGTTTGTTGATTTCTCTCCGCCTGGCCTAACAGCGGAATTGCTTTCAAAAGACTTCACTCCCCCTGAGTTTCAGAATGGCTGCTAATCAACTGGTTATAGTGCATTACTGCTTGTAACAAGGGCATGTTAAATAGAGTTAGCTACTGGTGGGGGATGTCCTATACTGACAACAGTTATATCCTGTTTGGGCTCTTCTGGATCCAATCAATTTAACCTGACGGCACTCTGAGCATCCGGAAAAGCCATGTGAAAAATTCATCATCCTTTTTGAGTGATATTGTTATCGATTCACATTCAAAGAAGTTCAAGGGATTATGGGACCGACGAAACAGAGACAGACTAAATGGGGGTGAAGCACTGTGGGCCACTGACGGCAGGATCTTTCTGAAAAGGGGGACCTAACACCTTGTAATGCTAAGCATGTCGATTCTCAGGAGCTGGTGAAAGAATATTCCAGAGATTACACTGCTGGACCCAGCCGGTCATTTACGTACTAAGCAGGGTCTATAGGGAAATGAAGAAAGAGATGCAGGCCATGTTTCAATGTGTGAAACTGCTGTATTTGATCCAGCATGCGTGTATGCACCTTACAAAGACTGTTCCCTCTGGCTTCTTGCTGATAGCGCTGTTGCTGCAACAGTCTGCAATGCTTGTTCCTTACTGTGGATAGAGAGTAATTTGATCTTGTAACCTCTGGGATTATCTGACAGCTGGTCTTTGTGCTTTTATGGAGCATACCCTGCAAAGGGTGTGTGTGTAGAGGGGATGAGTAGTTACTGTGCATTACAGAGTCATGACACAAGCTAGTCATACACTGGCAGAGTAGCAAGTTATCCACTGACAGAGTAGCTAGTCGTACACTGACAGAGTAGCTGGTCTTACACTGACAGAGTAGCTAGTTGTGCACTGGCAGCGTAGCTAGTTGTACACTGGCAGAGTAGCTAGTTGTACACTGGCAGAGAAGCTAGTTGTACACTGGCAGATAAGTTAGCTATACACAGCTAGTTATATGGCAGAGCATAACTAGCCTGTAAGCACATTATGATTTTTGGTCAATTTTTGGTTTCTTTGTTTGATGAACATGCAATGAAGGTGTAAATTGATGTGTGATATGTATCTATGCTATTCGATACAGATAATTGTTATACTGAAAAAAATGATTGAAATAATAGTTTATTTAATTCATTTAAATAATATATATAAATGTTATTATTTTTATTTCAAAGGGGTGGTTTCTAATCCCAATGTATGCCATATATTTCTTACTATACTTAAATGTATACTTTCTATACCTCCATCACTACTAATAATTCTCCATCAGGTTTTATGTCATTATTTTCCTGGGAAAATAAAATTAAAGGAACATCTGTTCTTCTAACCTTTGAAATGACTGCCTGTGCATGAAGGTTGTTTTTGCGCGTACAAATGCGTATGAATGAGTGTGTGTTTATTATGTACATGTTCAGGTTTGCATGAAGGTTGTTTTGTGTGTTTCTGCGTGCACACATGTGTATGAATGAGTGTATGTTTATAATGTGCATGAGCCTGTGTGTACATGTGTAGGTTTAAACATGTGCATTTCTTTGTTTGTGCCAATTGGCGTGCTGGTGCATTTATTTTATCATTTAAAAACTAAAACCAGGCACAGATCCGTGGGACCAACTCAGGTCAAATCACCACGGTCTATGCCATCCAAGCAATGACATTTTTTTCAGTGTGCGTTTATCTCAAGCGTGCCAAATGCTTCCCCTCGAGTGTCCAGTCCATTCTCTTATAATCTGTGTGGCGCTGCAGGAGGCACACACAGTATTGTTCAACATACATTACCTAAAAAAAAAAACTCAGTTTCCCCCGTCAAAAGCACTCGACATCATCCTGCATAATGTCCTGCTGGACTAGCCAACTGTTGGGTGAAGCCCGAGGCTGGGTTTTGTACCATGAAATAACATGGTCACACATAGGTAGGCAGCGTTTCATGTCAGCACTTCAGTAATTGAAGCAGAAACGTTTTCAGTACAATAGCAAGACTAATATTACCAGCGAGAAGAACGGCACAAATACTATATTCTTTCTTAAACCGATACAGGCAATTTTCAAAGAAGAAAAATGGGTTTAGTGAACACAAATGTCCAATAAATAGCAAATTAGGGGGAAATGGCATTTGAATGGAATGGTCTTGACTGGTATTCTAAAGGAATCTTACCATATTTTTTCAGTTTTAATTAAGTAAATAATGAAAGGCATTGAATTCAATTAAAACATGTTTTTCCATGAATTTGTTGATTTATTAGTTGTTTTCGAAATAATATTGTCTACCTAGCGTCTGAACACCGATAAACAGTTTTAAAATTACTATACTCAGATTTTCAGTAAAATCTACTAATTACTCAGATTTGCAGTGTATTTTTCTGAAATGTTTTCGCTTTACAAAAGCGTTAACAAAGCATTTTTATTCATTTTCCTTCTGTGCAGCCAGCAGATTAATTAATTTATTTGGCTAATTAAAGAAAACTTGTCTTACCTCCACAAGGAGCTTTCAGTGACACTTCCCAGGTTAAAGTCGTAAAGTTTGGTCAAGATCAGGATCACCTGAAAAAAGGAGCAGACGTGTGAAAAACTTCAGACTTCCATTTCACAGTGACGACCACAAGATCTTTCATTAAAAAAACAGCTGGCCAACAAAGAGACTCAGTTGGTAAAGGTGCTCGCCCGAGCACAGCCTGAGCCCTATGAGCTCACAGGTTTCAGTCCAGTTCACGTCATCCATCGGTTATAACTAGGAGAGTACGGCAGTGTAGGGTTGCATAGTGGGTAAATAGGCAGGGTTGCAATCGGCTCCTATTGGCTTCCCAGGTGCCTACTGGCTTGCAGTCCCTTTAAGAGGTACACGGCTCTCCTCCAATAGCCACTGAACCGCTAGTATGAACTGTACAGCCTGCATAGTGTAAAATATACATTACAAAAACAACAAATCCTTCCAAATGACAGGAAAAAACTAAAATGTAGTTTAAATATGTATGCTATTATTATTTTATGGGAAATGATGGGACTTATGGGGGCAATATTCACAGTACATATTTTAGTTTGAACTATGTGCTAGCATTACAAATTTATGTTGGCAATGGTTCAAATACAACAAACTATTATTTTGGGATTTCCTAGCCAAAATGAGGAATGATGAGAGCTTCTAATTACGAACGGATCTGTAACCTTCTACAAAAACTGAAGCAATTAATTGCATTTAGATCTGAACTGGTACAAGACACAAGGCAACAATCTTTCTACAGACAGCACCCTACAATGACACTGCCAAACATGTTTTTTAAAGGAATTGTGCAACTTTACCAGAATTCAGTAAACAAACACGAGTTATCTTTCATATATGAAGGTGACCGAAAATTATATTGCATGAGAAAAATTATGAATGCAGTCAATGGTTTCGCATGTAGTTATTTTGTGTGGTCGTTGAGACAGAGTTCCAAGACCTGTGGTCAATGCACACATTATATTCAGTCAATATTCATGAAGTTCGCACGACTACACTGCTAAACCAAATTCACTTGTCCTTTGTTCTGCCCTGGATTCTCTTGTGAACAGGGTATGAAAAGCGAGTCCTTTCTTGTCACTAAGATGGGAACCAGTGCCACAACATCGCTCTAGGCAGGCGTCTGTGTGTGCGTGACAGTGACACCATGTTGGCAACTCAAGCCTGGTTAAAATCCTTAAACGTTTGTTGGTGTATGTAATATCCACTGGCACACACAGCAGCGGCCTTGCCCTGAGCACCTTGCTTGTTTGTACTTTTATAAGCTCTTAGTCGTGTTTTTCCACATTCACAAACTGAACTGAGGCTTCCCGTTTAGTTAGCATGGCAGGTGCACACTCTTCCACAGATTGCTCCTAGGTCAACAGTGTCGGACTGCGATAGGATGAGTCACCACCTGCCACGCTTTTTACCCACAACGCTTTGGTCCGCGGAGTTCCCGACAGGCTGGACTGCACTAATACGCCAAGCATCTTGAGATGTTAAAACACAAGGGGGACGGAACAGCTTTGTTTCCCTACATAGCTTTACCATCTAATGAAACAATCAAAGACTAGAGGTTTTACGGTTCTCAGGATGCATTGAAACTTATTTCACAGGCACGCTCTTGATTAGCTCCCAACAAAAGCGCCACAACATGCTGTGTTCCGGGTTCTCGTTCAATCTCCCTTCAGCATCCAAAAATGAGCAGGTTTGCGCGCCTTGCCACAACTCCCCGCGGCTCCCAGAGTCCGCTAGCCAGCCCAAAAGAGCCCAAGCCGCCTCCTGACCGACCCTGCCCTGTTCCCTGTTGGGGAGAAAGTGGAGCGCCCAGCTGGGGGCCCATCTTAGTGGCCAATGGATGGCCAGCCATGCAGGGCAGCACTGCCAGACAAGGCTAGGTGAAGAAGGAAAAGGAGTGCGTGAAAGCTTCAGGATCCAGGCTGCCGGCTGACGAGGGGCGAAGAGGCAGCCATCGCTCCACACCACAGGGCTGGCTTTCATTAGCACCCAGAGCTGGCAGTCCACACTCAATAACTGGGGCTCCGTTTATTGGCCATATGCTGTTTATCAACGAGGCTACAGGCACAGAACGCAGGTAGGCAATGCCTAATTTGTAACTAAAGAGATTCCGGGGCACAGGGAGAAAACAGGAAACCGAGATAACGTGTTATTGGTTACTAAGCAGACTACCGTCACAAGCGTATATCATTTAATTATAAATATGTTATTACATTACAGAGCACTGCATTGGGTTTAACTTCATTCCGTGAATAACATTTCAGTCATGTAGTAGAAGTTCTCATCCCGTGTGACTTGGGGAAATAAGGGAACTGTACCCTCATCGCGAGCTAATGGTCATGTGTCCCCGTCACTCGCTTCTCAGACAGCCTGTTTCTCAATCTTCTTCCTCTTTGAACACCAGCGACCATTATTGGAAAATAACGTTTAGGGCACTTGGACAACCCAGGGCCGACCTCACTCGACGTAATGCGCATTTAGCACATTTTGGCAGCTGTGTTGCTGTTGATGCTGATGAAAATTTGAGTTTGAAATGACAACAATGGTATTTTGACATGTTTATTGGACATAATAATAACCTGTGCGTTTTGTGGGAGAGGCCCTTTCAACATTCTATGAACCGGTGCTGGGTTTCAGAATGAAAGAGGTGTTCGAGGCACAAGGCAGAATCTTCAGGGGGCGACGGGGCTGAGGCCTGGCAATCTCCGGCACAAATTAAGCACAGCATGTAGGCAAAATTCTTCTTAGTTTGAAACATGGTATATAAGTCATATTTAAAATGCAGTTCAAAATTCTAATTGTTATATAAAATACGGGTTTAACTTCATCAAATATACCATTTTTTTTTAATTCATTGAATTCATACATTGTGGTTGTATTATCTTCATTAGTGTCATTGCAGTTCAACTAATAAACTGTGGAACAAAAGACTATTATCTTAACTAAATGCAACATGTCCACAGTGATCAATTCAAAGTGTCAAAATCAATTTTGAAAACTGATTTGGTTTATCGCCACTGATGTTAAAACTAATTAATATTTTGAAAAAATAAAAATAAAAAACAAAGGCCCTCAGAACTCATAATTGAACTTTCTTCAAATAGCCGGTGTCTATCATGAAAGGGTCAATGGCATGCAGCCTGGTAACAAGCACAGTAAATTAAATCTGCATATAAATTGGGAATAGTGGTTGTCTGTCCATTCCCATCAGCCACTACACTGGAGGCACGCCCTTCAGCCAGACAGGCGCTACCGAAGTAGGTGACACCAGAGGGTCTCATAGACGTGAGCTCCCTTTCAGCGCAAGGCTTCAAACAACGCCAGCTCCTGGAGTGTTTTTCCTGTTGAACTGGAGTGGCACAAATTGACATTTCCCACCCTCAGACTGCTGGAGTGACATCCTGCGAAACAATTGCATGGTTTCGCGTCGCCGCTGCGTGGAGTAGCGGCGAGTTGTCCAAATTTACACAAGATGATGAGCTTGCATATAACGAAGCAGACGACGTCCCAACAGCGGACTGTGCTGATCGACGTCCCGTAGCGATAAAGCCTTCAGCCAAACAGTAATGTGTCAACCGCCAAGCAATTACTCAGATGAATCACAGAGACGTATATATTAGAAAATGAGATTTGATCATTTATCTTGCCTGATAACGCAGCCTGGCATTTTAGAGCCTCCTTCTGTCTTGTCGATTGGAGCATTAAAGAGGTTTGGAGCATTAAAGATTAGTTTTATTCTAGACATTTTTTCAAGTATGGTGTTCACCGATGTCTTTTTGTACACGTGATCTTTGAACATGGCAGCACTACAGATATTCCACAGCAGATATATGTTACTGACCAACCAAATGCCATGGAATTGGGAAGATTATATCTTTCGGGAAAATGGAAATTTTCTAATTTCAACGGAAAATTCTGCGCAGGCTGATGTTGCTATTAATTCTATTGTAATCCAGTACTTCACTACTCAAGTAACTAAGGTGCCAAATACTTTGCTCTCATGAAACTAAAATAAACCTTCAAAAAAAAAAAAATTAAAAAAAAATTAATTAAAAACAAAAAAATCACAATTAAATGTTAAAAAAAAAAAGCTAAAAACCCCAACAATTTATTAAAAAAAAAATTAAAAAAAAAAAAATAAAAAACAAAATCATA
>JAOYSI010007235.1:0-12265 GCA_025775065.1 Hiodon alosoides | reverse complement strand
TTGCAGTCAAACAGAAATCATGTGAAAAAATATCACAATTTCTTGTTAATAATCTGAAAATATGCATTGTCAGCGGTTTTTCCCCCATAATGTTTTAACAAAATCATAAAATGTTCTCTAATAGGTATCAGTGAGCTGGATGGAGATCCGGTTCGTGTGATTTTTGTGCTCGTAATACATTTATGCCAAAGAAAAGCAGCTTTGTAGGAACCTTTCCCACACAATCTATCCTGTCCTGCACGGAGCTTCTCCTAACTGCACCCCCCCCCCCCCCCCCTTTTGGCGGCTCATTTCTGTTTCACAACGTCGTATCTGCTGTCCCCCACCCCACTGACAGTTTTGATGAGTTAAGCAGTGGGGTGATGAAAGTAAATCACAAAATCCAGCGCTGCTCCATTTAATCCAGTGCCATAACAACAGCAAGTCCTGTTCTGATATAGAATTTAATGTCGTAATTACATGATACTTTGTGGTACACTGATGTGTGGTCAGCAGGAAATGACCTCCTGAGAAACCGTAGTAGGCCGAGACATTGGACAAGCGAGGTGACTCTACCCCCGTACCAAATGCATGTCAAAATCACCATACCATGCTTGGCTATGGATTTGTTTTGAGGGGCCTGTCAACATACTTCTATTTGCCCGGTTTACACCCTGGATTGTGACAGTGTGCCTACCGTGATTGTTTAAGGGGAGGAACCGTTTAAAGTCCCATGGGACATGGACACAGGGTGCTGCTCGTTTTTGAACTTGTGTTCCATAAATATCAAACTGTCTTCAGTGAAAAGAAGAAGTGAAACCAAGATCAAACATCACAGGGTATTCGTAAATGAAACAAATCCCGTGTTAAAACGAGCTCCACCAAGCAACGTTAAGCTCAAAAAATTGTGCAAGATGACTTTTTCTCTGAACACACCTTAAAGCTGTGTTTATTGCGGTTTAAAAATTAAAAATGAATCTGTTTGTTTGAAGCTTGATATTTCAGGTGGCAGCGTGGTTAGATTCTTGCGGGTTTTGGTTCAAAATGTTTATGCACATAACGGGTGTTCTTCCTGTTTTTCTTTCATTCTTGACATGGTGTTAACCAAATCCTTTTTCATTTATATTGACAAATAATGATGTTGAATTAACGCAGATATTTGAAGTTCTTTAGTGTTTTTTGTTGTTTTTGTTATTTTTGTTATTGAATATCACACTGAATTATCATACAGATTCATACGGATATAAGAGCATACGTGTTGCCTTAATAATCTGCCACACAGCGGTCATAATTTAACTTCTGTCTTACCTGATAAAGCTGGAAATGTGTATGTGAGAGAGAGAGTGGTGAAGAGAGTGAGAGTATTTGTGGGTTTGTTTCATTTGGAAGATTCTGAAGGCAGTACAGGCCCTTTTAAAATGCCTCGACATCCGTACATAAGTTTCTCTGTGTCTGTTTGGCACTAGTCAGACAAGAGCCAAATACATGTTTTTTATTATCACAAGTTAATAGTAATTTGGAAATGGGGCTGTAAATAACCGTAATTATTGGACACAGTAAAGCTGTAACCCATTGAGATGGCTGTGTTCGTTCCTGCAAACTGGCAGCTGAAGCTTTGAACCAGTTGGCCAACACTGTCTCACACAAAGCTAGTAATAATAAATAATGTACTCTTGGTTTAGTTATTTTTTTCGTCCCTTCTCAAACGATCAGTTATATCAAATGACGTGTTTTCTTCGGTCCCCCGTGATTATTTCTGGAATATATTGCTGAGTACACCAAAATTAACTATAGAAATAAATAAAAAATAGAAAAATACGAATGACCATTGACTCATAACCATCGACATTACTTTTCTCGGAGTCAGCCGCAGTGGCAGGAACAGCCACCCTATGAGTCATGACGTGACGAAACGTAATGTTATTCTCTTGTATTAAAATTAAAATTAAACTAAATACCAGCATATAGTTTATGCCTGAAACGTTCAATTTTAATCAGTCCAATGCCTTGTCATGAAATATGTTCATCATAATTTAAAAAAAAAAAAAACTTTACAAAGACGGGATGAGGGAGATTTTGGAAGAAAATCGCCATTTTAGCACCCAATTAATTAAATTCCTGTTGACATCACAGCAAACCAGTTTGTTTTGTCGTTCATTCCTTGGCAAGTTGTCTTTAATTAATATGGTATTATAAACTATGTTCTATAAAATTTGCTGTTTTTTCCTTTAAAAAAATCCTAACCAAATATTTCACTTACGTGCATTTTATAACGTTTAAATTTAATCCGGTGTTAATCAATCCAAGTGTGCAAATATTTAAGTAATATTAAATCTGTGGAAGGAATTGAGTTTAATACGATTGGGTATCCTATAACATATTACCACCGTTTGTCATTGAATAATATTTTATAACGGCTGCGACGCAACTATATATTTTATTGCATTGCTAATTTGTTCTACTGTAGTGTACTACTTTCGACAACGATCCCCCTTCGTGGCGCCCCGCCTCGGTTTCCTCCCTGGTTCGCAAGAGCGGCGGAGCAGCAGACAGCTTTGGTAACTTGGTATTATGACGGAGTCGCTCCTGCAACAAACATCTGTAGAGCGATGCATTAAGTGAATGTGTCTATATGTGTGTATGTATATATATATATATACATATATACATTTTTCCCCTGTGGCTAACCATGGATAAATTACATTGATATCTGTACACCATGCGGTTTGCTGGGTTTTTACATTTTTGTCTTCTCTCTGAGCATTTTTGATACGTAATAATATGGTTAAGGACATTTTACGTTGCGACACGTCCGCCGACGTCGATTGACTTTAATCCCCAGTATTTACTGGTTCACCCTTTGACATTTCTATGTGGATATTTTATCGGGAAATGGGTGACTCGGTTTTCTTCGACAAGCGCATTTCTTGTCTTGTGAGTATCGTTAAACCTTCTCTCTGTACCTACTTTTTGCTCTTCGGTATTTCTTGTGCGTTGGTGTCCGTTGATATAAAAAAAAAAAAAAAAAAAACTTGTGTTTTGCTCAAAAAAAAAAAAAAAAAGCTAAGCAAGCTAATTTAGCAGTTCTGCTCTTGAGAAACTTTGTGATGGACGAAATAGTTGCCATGCGTATACAGTTACGAATGGGGTGGGATTAGTGGCAAGGTGTGTCGCGCCTGATTGTTTGTGGATTGTGATCTATTTCCTGGAAGAAAATTACTGAATGACACTTAGCCGCAGATGCAGATTTTAGTTGCTTTTTAGGTATGTGTAACAGTTAAAGACATTTCAGTGAAATCTATACGTGATGAATCATGTTCACATCCACTCACATGATGATGTGTTTTTGCTGATGATATGATGATGATGATGATAAAAATATTAATAATAATAATAATAATGGTGATAATAACGAGATAGAAAAGTTAATGTCCATTCAGATATAGCTTTTCAAGCTGTAAGGAAACCCAACAAGTTTTTTTTGTTTAAAGAAAAATGTGGGAATGGAATGAGCTCCCAAGTTCTGTGTTCTGCCGCGTGGAGAAAGAGTGCCATGTTGTTTGGTGCCCTTCATACCTGCTCCTAAGGCTCAAGCATGCTTTCATTAATTTGAAAGGAGAAACTTTGTATTTGTATGTGACTAATTATATCAAAGGGGACATGCTGCCTGGTATGTGTATGTGCATGTGTGTCTGTGTGTGTGCGTATGTGTCTGTGTGTGTGCGTGTGTTTGTGTGCGTGCGTGTGTGCGTGTGTGTCTGTGAGTGTGTGTGTGCGCGTGTGAGTCTGTGTGTGTGCGTGTGTGTGTATGTGTGTGTCTGTGTCTGTGTGAGTGTGTCTGTGCGAGTTTGTGTGTGCGCGTGTGTGTGTGTGATTGTTGTGGTTTTATCTGAACGTACTGAATTAGTTGCATGTTTATTCTCTTCAGTGTTTCCTTCCTCTAGTCCACAATGGGACTTTCTTTGGGAAAAATCAGCAGTGCCGATTTATGCCATGTGAAACTTGACCTAATTCGTGGTGGGTGTTTGCCTGTATGGCCACAGTGCATGCAATGTGCATAAAGAAATGTATTATCAAATTTGATCCTACTGTGAGCCTGTAAAAGTATTGGATCATTACTGTGCTAAAAAATATATTTTGTATCTGATACTATATCTGTAAACATTAATCAAGATCAAGATTAATGAAAATATTTTTTTTTAAATCATAAAGGGGTGAAGGTTACAGTAGATGTTTTGGTTATGTATGGAACGGTATTCACTGCAGAATATCCACATATTGGAACCGCTCTGTCCAGGGCAATTCAGTTGCTACGACACGCTGTTCTGTTGCTTCAGTGCAAGCTTACTGAAGTTTTCTAATGGTCGCGTCTCACCAAAAAACTAAACCTCTCGCTGAGGTCGTTATGGACGACAGGTGGCCTTACTTTCAGGACCTCCCCCGATACTCCCCTAATGACATCACGACTCCCAGAGTACTTCGATTCGGGGCTGTCAAAATCTGGGCATACAGCAGTTCTTTTGGCCGCTGAGATGGAAAGGAATTTGCAAAACGTTCTCCTGCAAGTGCAGACCAAGAATTTGTTGACGTAAGAAGTTACAAAAGTCTCAGATAATTAATGCATTCTGACATCTGTCTCGGTAAAATGCAGGTTGCTGAACGCAACATTAATGTTTATGGAAAGTTGTAATAAAGAGAGAACATTTGTTGGGCTTATCTTACGTTTTGGTGTCTCTTAAATTTCTGTGGCACAGTCTATTTCATGGAATGGGGGGGCGTGTACATATTAATGCGGTATATTCTCATTGTCTTAGTATCTGTACAGTCATTAGTCTCCTGTGATGTTGTGCTCTGAAGCCTTTTTACATTTATTTTGAATCACGCTTAGCTTGGATTGAACATACTGGATGATTTGTATGCCCAGTGTGGACACGTGAATTTTCAGAATGCTTTATTGTTGCTTTCGTTGTTTATGACAAATTACCGCTCCCAAACCCTACTGCCGATGTCTATGCAATATGGAGTAGGGGCGTGATGCATTACAGTGTGTCCACTTGAAAAGGCGGGATTTGAACACAAGTTTGTTTCCAAACTTATTCTGCTGAATATGTAAATGTGATTCCATTTATTGAGATTGGTCTGGATGTGTCTTGCTAAATGGCATATCAGCCCGTTAACAGATTCCTCACGCATTACGTAAGTCTCAATGTACAAGTACTCAAGGTCCTCTCCAGAGGCTCTTGGTAGAATGAAATAAAAGATGATGGGTGTGGAGTTATCACAAACTGTGCTGTCCTCATTGTTTCTTCATGACATCCGGATAGATTTGGTGTATCTTACACTGGTGGTATTGTGAAAGCCGGTGTCAGTAATCCTCAACAAATAGATTGTTCAGAAAATTATACATTTCCAAATGTGTATTTTGTTAGATGGTGTTAATCAGATTCTCTGACAAGCTAAGGTTCTGTGGCAGCAGGTTTTTCGAAACTTGGCAACAAGTTTCATGTTCTGCACGTGAAAAAAGAAAAACTGTTCCTGTTTCTTACATGTAGGTTTTAAGTGAAACAACTTGCCTGATGTGAAATGATAAAACATTAGAACGGGGAAAGCAGTTCTCGCCTTGTTGTGCTTGGTAGTGCACAGCACTGGAGAATGAGCAGAAGGCTTACTGATCATCCGACTGTGAATTATAAATCCATCAGCTACGATCCTGTTACTAAAGATGCTTGTGGCATACCCGCACCATTGATCCAATACATCAGGGGATTAGCGATCATTTATTTAATTGGTTTTAAGAAAATTGCCCTTTCCTCCTGCAAAGTCACAGAAGGAGGGGCCATGCTGCTTGGACTTCCCCCCCCCCCCCCAGGCAGCACTTCTAAGGACAGGCAGGAGAAGACTCTATCCCCCTTCACACCCCATCTTTCTTTCTGCTAGAATTCCTCAGCGGGACCACCGGCGTTTGTGTCAGAGCACTTTCGCCTCATTATCGCATCATCATCCGCCTATCAAATATCAAAAACAAATTCACGTACACACGCTCTACCTCGCAGGAGACAACTTTGCTGTCTAAACAGTGCTGATTAGCCCTTCTCTAGACACAATGGAACCATGGAAGGACCCCACTTCTGCTCAGGATTCCACTGCCTTTCTATCTGCACAGGCAAGTTCAGAATTCCAGCCATTGTCATCGGAGGAACCTGAGGATTGAGGGGTTCTACCAGCTTAAAATCTACAAGTCTTTTAACTAAACGCACGCACACACACACACACACACACATGCATTTTGAATTATGGACTGCTTTGACACCTGTTCCAGACATACTTTTCAAATGACTGCGGGTATTTACTTTTACACTCCCTTGGCAAAGACCATCTGTTAAAAACACACGCGTTGAATTAACCATCAGATACTAGCAATGCAGAATTAAACAATTTACAATGACTTTCGGCTATCCGTAAAACATTTTAACGAGCCATGGCTATTGGTTAATTTTATGATATCAGACGTTGTTATATTGTCATGTTCCAGTCACCCATTACTGAAGTTAATTGCTGTACTTTGCCCGTGTTATGAGTATTTAATGGCCAAAATATAGAATGTTGTAAAGGTTTAATGGTGGGCTTGGCTGAAATACAAGTTCTGTTGGAATCCAGAAAAATTTAAATGTGGCCACGGGTGCGAATGAACATGGCCAAAAGCATGCCTGTCTGTCTTAGCTCATTTCTGGCCAACTGGGGTTTTTTTGTGTGTGTGTGTGTGAGAGACAACAGTGAGTCCTGGCAGGACAGGGGGATGGAGAGAGATTGCGACAGGATTAGCATTGGCTAAGAGGCTCAGGCGAGTGAAGAGGGAGTGGGAGATAGAGGGAGAGGGAGATAGAGACACTGAAAGGGTGTAGGTAGGAGTAGGGTTATCTGCGTCAGCGTTTAAGTGATGCAGGGGGGTCGCTGCACTTTGACAAAGGCAGCACTTTAAGGAGGTTTGTCGAATCAACCGGGAAGACAGAGAACAATAATCTGAGTGGATGCATTTATTAAATTCTCATTTTTCAAAATCATGTTGCTAACCCCCGAAAGGCAGTTAGCCAAGTAGATTTTTATTTAATTGCTATCTAGTTAGCTGGCTATAGGCACTATAGGGCAGCTAACTGCCATTTGTGTTTTAACTTGTCTTTAAAATCTTAATTTACTTCTCGTGCATTTACTCTGCATCTTGTAGATTTTATACATAAAAGTAATTTGTAAATAACAAATGATTTGCATTTATTAAATCTTCGGTCACATTTCATCAGTGGCCATTTGCAAATGTGGTTCGGGTTTTAATGTGCAAAATCGACTGTTTTTATACTAAAAGTCAATTGAGATAAACACCGTATGACCTTGAGTGTGTCAATGCTCTTTGCTAGCCTGCTGCGGCTGTGTGTGGCTAATGGACAAAAGATAGCAGGCGATTGAAACTGAATCCTTCCCGATCCCAGCAGATAGCGCCCAAATGAGCCTACTCCTGGGAGGCGTCCCTGTTTGTGTCTGTGAAGCATCAGCGAGTGTCTGAGCCTCTCCGGACATGTGTCTGTGAAGCATCAGCGAGCGCCTGACCCTCTCCAGACATGTGTCTGTGAAGCATCAAATGCATGTCTGAGCCTCTCCAGACATGTGTCTGTGAAGCATCAGCGAGCGTCTGACCATCTCAAGACATGTGTCTGTGAAGCATCAATGCATGTCTGAGCCTCTCCGGACATGTGTCTGTGAAGCATCAGCAAGTGTCTGACTCTCTCCGGAAATGTGTCTGTGAAGCATCGGCGAGTGTCTAACCCTTTCCGGACAAGTGTTTGTGAAAGATCAGTGCACGTCTGACCCTCTTTGGACATGTGTCTGTGAAGCACGTCTGACCCTCTCCGGACATGTGTCTGTGAAGCACGTCTGATCCTCTCCGGACATGTGTCTGTGAAGCATCAGTGCACGTCTGACCCTCTCTTGATATCCCTGGAGGGGTTGACTTTCTTGTCCTAAACCTGTGAACCCCTGGGTTGAAAAGCGTATTACTGAGACATGGGGCACAGTGTTACTGCTCTGAGGAGACAGCAGGACACATTTGTATACAGAGTATAGTAATGTTTTCTGAAACACAATCTGAAACACATTCCTGTTTTTCGTTCCGGTTATTGTTGGGTTTCGTTTGAAAAATGTTTAGTTTTGTTTGACCGGTTCCTTGTTGTCGCTCCACGGTCTATTGTAATTCCTTTATGAGTAAAACTGATAGCATTGTTGTTCGATTGGCCTGAAATGAAAGGCCCGTGCATGTGGTTGTCCGTGGCCCGGTACACATTTTAGAGTAGAAAGAGAAATGAACGGAGCCAGAGCAGTCGTCGATAACGTTCTGTGAGGCATTGTGTGGGGACAATGGGTTCTGATGGTAAGCTTCTTACATTACATGTTCTACTGACATTTCCTGGGGTCATAATTACTGCCATAAACTAGCGATGGTGTCACTTGTTACTGTGCATTATTCGCTGCAAATGAACCCAGACATTCAGTTTCATCCAGTTGCTTTCCTTTTTGTGCATGCTAAATGTGGTCTAGGGGATCACAAAGTAATCGTTTTCGTGTGTCCGGCAATGCGTAACGAAAGTCTCGATTCTTCGTTAAAGCAAAAGCAAATTCACGCCATCAATTCTTCACGAGTAAAGCAAATTTACAGTATTGTTTTCTGGTCCGCCATTGTGTTGCACATTTTCCCTCTGGGAGTTCAGTATCCATGAGTCCTACAGAAAGAGCGTTATCTGAATTGTACGGGCTCTGTCGGCAGAAACGAAAAAATGGGGCTGTTAAAATGAAATACTCACGTTTTCACCCCTGCCAAGTTCTGCGTAAGATAAAAGCTTCAATAGTGTTTTGAGACATAGCACAGACAACTGGAATATTGGCGGGAGGTTTTGCAACGCATTGTTGTTCAGCTGTCTGTAGAGGAGAGATGTGGCTTCAAAGCTAATTTGAAACGTTGACTAAATGCAGAGCATTCAAGACTGTGTATTAACACATGTATAAAGTTAGTTTGCTCATTTGGCAACAAATAACTAAATGTTGGTACAGTCCGTGCAGCCACCAAGACCTTTCCTTAGCACAAGCATAGGATTAAAGGTCTTTATTATTTTATTTTTTTGTGCGGATCTCACAAAAAATATTGACAAAATAGTAAAAATACTCGTATTTTTTTTATTTCTGGTTAATCATACGCAAAAGGCGCATTGGGATAAGCTGATGTAAATATTAAAATAATCTCTGAAGAGTGAATCAGCTGCTTGTGTTAATGGTAGAAAATTCAATATGTTCAATGAGTATTTGAGATGCAAACATGAATGGTGAGCTCTGTTTCCCTCGACACCAATGCCGCCCTGAAGGGGAATAGCTAAGGTCAAATGAAGGGCAACAGAGGAGCTGCAGATTGTAGCTAATGAAACCACCAAGCTGTTAGGGGTTCAATAACGAATCAGTCAACCAGTGTTTATCCTCATCGATAAACAGCCAGGCTCCTACATTATGTAATCGTCCAGAGCCCGTCTGTGCCCCGGGTTGCACAAAGGGGCGAAAGACGGCTCAGAGTTTTCATGTACGCACATCTTCACAATGCCGACAGTTGCAAAAAAAAAAAACAAAAACAAAAACAAACGACAAATTATTCACTTCCTCAAAAAGAAAGGTTCTGGGTTTCAGTGAGGCATACTGATTCATTGTCCGCATGCGTTTTTTGTTTTTTTTTGTTTTTTGTTTTTTATGAACACATTGCAGACAGGTAATGAATTTATTTAATGATATATCTACATTCACAGCTAACATTTAAAAAATATACTGTTTTAATGTACTATTTATATAAGCATTTTTAAGCGAGGATGGGCTGGTGTCATTGCAACTGATTTTATGTATATCTTATAAATAATTATGTCTTAATACCGGCCCCCCTTCCTTGCTCAATTTTGTAATGTCTATCACATGCATTTTTAAAGATTGTAAAAGCTTCAAAATGCCATATAAAAATGACTTGAATCGCTACGCCCACTCTTAAATGCTCCAGAGCCGTCGTAAAGTAACCCACAAGCTCTGGGTTGTGAGGCACACGCACATGGCTTTCCTCAGCTGCGCTTACAAATCCGTAAACAGGGGGGGCGTCCAGATTTCGGAAAGCTCGGAGGAAGCCTCAAAGAACAGCTTTCAGTGACACGGCGTCCTAATAAACAACGGCGTAACTACACCCCGCCAGAGTGTCGAGAGCTTTAAGAGTGTCTTAAAACATGGAGCGCCGGAAAAATGTGACGAGGAAATGTGGTTCCAAAGTAAGGATCCGTTCTGTGGGAAGCTGCTTCGTTTGTATTCGGCTGAGATGATGAGGGTCGTCACTTAACATTCGACAAAAACTAGGAGCCCTCTAACGTCTCCCTCTTACAAACAAACACACACCCACGCACGGTTTCGTTTTCAATTTCTTAAATTCAGCGCGAGCAGTCGTGCTATGGATGTTATGCAATGGACCGTGTTTAGAAACGCAGGTAGTTTTTTAAAATGATTCTTCAGGAACCAAATGAGGATGATTACTACAGGGCACAAGGGTACAGAAGAACCTTGAGGGGGAATAGAGCTTTGTATCAGCCGGTTGCTGGTTGCCAGGTAACACCTTCAATAAAACGACAAGCTTCCCTTGGTGCACTGGTGCAGTAGAAGAGGCTGGGGCCATCTCACAGAACACGGTCTCACAGACAGCCCTAGAGATCCAGCAGTGGTCCCAGCAGTGGTCCCAGCAGTGGTCCCAGAAGCTGTGGAGACACGGTGGTTAAGGGCCCCTGGGCGTGGCCACGGGCCCTCTGAACTGCTTCTCAGGTCCTTCAGTGACCACATTTACGAAGACATGTAGTACAAAGGAGATCGATTGTCCTGAAACCTGGTACAGTGTTCAAAAACAAACGCCATATATGAGCAGGTCACAATCACTCCCAGTCTTAACGAACAAGAGATCCAGAAGGTATGCCGGCTTTAAATGAAAGTAGAATAACATCAGCATGTGTTTAACAGATGTGCACAGGTGGATATATTTTCTACCTATATGTAGTGTTTCATTTTGAGATGTTAAATAACCCCCATGTATATTTTTCTTTCATTAATCAGGTTGACGGCAAGGTCGCATTTTGTGCACTCTGGCATTCCGAGACCTCGAGATTTATTGGCCTCTAACTTCGGACCCAGAAAGGGGCGTGGCGTGGCAGCAAAGCAGAGATGAACCGGCCCACAAAGGCAACGCTTTTAAAAAACCTGGAGCTGTCACAGGCTTAGCCGCTCACTTCTGGCTCTTTCAGTTCCATCTTGAGTTGCAATCAAAACAAAGCAGTTGGCAGTCTGATGCAGCTCGGGCCAAGATTTCTGGGTTTTGAAATATTATCAGACCCCCCTTGCACGTATTAGAGAATCAGCATGAGTCAAGCCTCATTCCATGGCAGTTAAAATGTTCCTCTGTCACTTCATGCCACATATCAGCAGATGTTTTCTAGCGGTTAAACCCCCCCTCCCCCCCACCAAAGAGAAGTTAATGTTGTGCTGGTATTTTCTCTCCATTTTTTCCAAGGAGTTAAAACCTGACACAAAACTTTTTTCTGCCTGGTGTTTGCCTCCATTTTTCTCCTCCGGTGCGGTGCACAAAACCAGACGTCCATTGATGAAGTAAAATGGCGAAGAGCTTGGATGTTGTTTTTTACAGCTGAGGAAAACAGTCAGCAGCATGTGTGGATTTATTGGTTGGCATGCAGGGAGATTACACACATTCTTTGGCTGAAGAGCTCTCGGCGGAGGTGTAGGGGGAAGAGAGAGGCTAGGCCTTCATGGGCTGGGGGATGGAGGAACGTGTCCATCGCTTGTAAACATTGCTCCACGGGGTCAGGGGTCAACAAGGACACGCCTCTTCCTTTCCTCATAATTCCCTTTTTTTTTTTCAAAATCGAGGAATTTCAAGTTATTCCCCCCCGGGAAAAATACTTGTTATGGTATATTCTGTGACAAATAAAGTGCTAACAAAAAACTGAACTGGAAGTGATCTAGTGCAAGAAGGAGAATAGAGACACACCATGTTAGTGCAAACCCACCTCTACAGTGGTTAACCAAAACAGGGGTGACCAAAGTTTTGAGGGCTTTGAGGGCCAAAGTGCATTCTCGCAGTTAGCTTCGGGGCCAGATATTAGCTCCTTACAAATGATTTAGAAATGCAAAGCTGAGAAATAATTGATTCGCTAATGTTCTGCTTCAG
>JAOYSI010007234.1:0-12265 GCA_025775065.1 Hiodon alosoides | reverse complement strand
GTGTGTGTGTGTGTGTGTGTGTGTGTGTGTGTGTGTGTGTGTGTGTGTGTGTGTGTGTGTGTGTGTGTGTGTCAGTCCTCTGGACCTGGCTGATGTTGCTTTGTTTTTGTTTTTCTAATTCCGAGAATGAATGTAGATGGTTAGGATAAGACTTTGGAGAAAGTTTGGATTAGATTTGCCGATTGTGCGGATAAATGTTTGGAGATGAGATAAGAGGACTGAAGGAGGATTCCATCTGGGTTAGAACCTGCTGGTCCCCAAAACAAAGCAAGTTACCTGTTTTAATGGATCCATTGCTCAGAAGAACCATAGAACCTGTTGTAATGGATCCTTAGCTCAGAAGAACCATAGAACCTTTTGTAATGGATCCTTAGCTCAGAAGAACCATAGAACCTGTTGTAATGGATCCACAGCTCAGGTCTAGGTATACATTCTCTTACTAAGTTGCTGTATATTTTGATCCCGATATTTAATTTTGATTAAGCATTATCTGATACCAGACAAAGTGTCCTCAGCTTGAGACTCTGCATTGATTACCCCAGGACTCTTCAAACAATCACTTACGTTGGTCTGGGAGGCCCTTCACTGTTAATACCCGACCGCTCTCTCCGTCCAGGTGACATACGACCACTCTGCCTGTCCAGGTCTCAGTTAGACATGACCACTCTCTCCGTCCAGGTGACATACGACCACTCTGCCTGACCAGGTCTCAGTTAGACATGACCACCATCTCCGTCCAAGTGGAACATGATGCCTCCAGGTGAAACTCAGCTACTCCCTCCGTCTAGGTGAAACCTGGTTGGTCCTTGGACGTGTGATGTTCGCGCGTTAGAAAGGGGTGTCGCACGGGATTCTGCCAGACTTTTGTTCTCAGACCAGCACAATGAGGGCAACAGTCTGATCAAAACAGCAAGGTGAGCTGCGCCAGGCCCCCACCAGCAGCCTCCCTTCAGTGCTGTGTATTTTGGCCGCCAGTCAAAGCCTTGCTGTCACGCGACTACACCCCCCCCCCCCCCCAACCCAACCCAACCCCTGCAGGCTCCCTCAGAGCACTGGCAGTGGCACGCTTGTTTGGTCCTGCGCGTGTGTCAGAGCTGGGTATCACAGCTGTGTTCATACGCTTGTGTGTCATGGCTGGGTCAGGGGGCCACTCTGGAATTGACTCCATCCTCTTTCCCTATGCTCCTCTGTATTTTTTTCTTGGTACTCTAAAACGCTCATTATTGCTACCATATGACGGCTGTTTAAAGTTGACACGCCATTCGGTTTTGTCAAGTTGGCTGTTTCCTCTGGTGTATGAGCAGTGCTCCTCGGTCTCCGTCAATCCACCAAGGCGAATCGTAGAGGTGGGTGCACAGAGAACTGGCATGTGAATCGGCCAATTAAGGCAGCCTTCAGTGAGACTCTTGGCCATTCGGAATGTGCATGATGACATGGTGTTTGAAGATTCCTCGGGTACTTCACCTTATGTGGCACTGGACGTAGGGGACTTTGGAAAGATCTTAATGTGTTCTGGTGTGAACAGGAATAGAACAGTGGTGTCAACAGTAACAGAACATGGGCCTCCACCGCTTAGCTAAATAACATACCAAATGATTGCATTTTACGCACATATGCATAACATACAAACATCAGACACACTCACAATTTTCATACAAGTCTGCTTGTATATTTATATGGCAAACTATATGTGCAAAATTGAATGTTGATCATTTATTTAATTTATTTTAGTGTATTGAGAAAGAATAGGTGTTTAAATGCTGTTCTAATGCGGTGGTTCACTGTTCAACGACATCCACCGTCAGCCAGAACCGACAGATCTTAATTCACGCTCAGTGGTCCAGTCTGTGTTTTTTCATCATTAGGCTCCATTAAGTTCTGTCTGACAAGCTCCCGCCACCCACAACCCATCACTAATTACGGTTTCGAACCTGTGTCCCCGGGACGCATACAGGAGCCAGTCATGGCCTCCAGGCTGTCAGGCAGTAAGCCGCGTGTCCCTGCGAGGACACATTGTTCCCAGATGGAGAGAAACGGTATGTTCAGTCAGTGCAAGTTCTTCATTAGGCGACTATTGTTGTTTAAAAAAACCCAGCAGTGGAGAGGTGACAAGCGTTTGTTCTTTCTCAGGCACCTCAGCTGCAGCAAAACGTTCCCAAATCCAAATTCACTCCTGTACAATACAACGGGCTGTTTTCTTCCAATTCAAGTGTCATTCCACATTTTCTTCCACATTCAGTGTCTCTTTCTCTTTGTGCTCTGCACGTTTAAAAAAAAGAAAAAAAAAGAAGAAGCTTCTGGAAAGTGAACCTCAAGCTTGGAATGACTGAGGCTCAGAATCACTGAAGCTGAGATTCTGAATGGCTAAGGTTCGAATGAGTGAGGCTCGGAATCACAGAAGCTGAGATTCTGAAAGGCTAAGGTTAGGAACCACTGAAGTTTTGAGTAACTGAGGCTCGGAATCACAGAAGCTTGGAATGGCTGAGATTCTGAATGGCTAAGGTTAGGAATCAATGACTGAGGCGCGGAACGGCTCAAAATATCTGTTCCAGGCTGCAGAGCTGTAGTCTTTGCAAAATGTAACATTGCATTCTGTGTTAAGATCATTGTGATAGAATCTCTTTGACAGAGTTGCGCGGGATCCAGGCCTTTTACAATACCAACGACTGAGACGAAACCCAGCTTCCTCGGGGCTAAATTTATTTATTGCTATATTTGGAAGCAGGTAAAAAAAAAAGAAGCTTTGAGTCCCCAGTGGAGGGTGAATTTATGGAATGCATGCAGGCATTCCATAGTTCTTCTAAATAACAGTAACTCAAAATCTTATGAGCTTAGAGAAGTTGTATATGTTGTTATGTTGAGTTTCTAGGCAGATTGTCTGAATAATAGGATACAGAGTGTGTTTGGATAGGGCGCTAGGGTACAGAGGGTGTGGGGTCTATTTTCCATTTTAACACCAGGGGATAGTCCTCGCACCGCACCGGACCGTTCTCACGCGTGTATTAACAGAACCCTGTTTTAAAGCTGCCTTTGTTCTTTGTAAATATTAATGAAAGCATGGCTGAGATATCCGTCGTCTTTTCTCTTTTTCCCGGGAGCAGACAAGCCCTATGAAGGGAGCAGTTAGACCAGGGCCAGTCCCTCAGTTCATAGCAATCAATGCCTGGTCAGGATTGACCAATGCTGGGTGAAGCTGCGTGCTTGTTATTCAAGGGAGAACTTGAACTGAAGTTCTTTCTTTCTTTCTTAATACCTGCCAGTAAAAATAGCGAAAGGCTGAGCTACGGATGAGTGTGTCTGCCGAGATAATAATGTAATGATGTTCTGACACGGAAGGGCGGCTTTAGTCATCTCTTGAGTCACTCTACTGGTGTTGATGCGCGTCTCGATGTTGTGTTTTCCTTTTAAGTTTGTTTTAACGGTCCTCTGGCGGCGCTGAGCACGTGCGGCCTCTTGTGTTGCTGTCCAACAGGAAGCACGGCAGGCCTATGGCTGGGATCAGCTCGAGGCCTCCACCGAAACGTCCTGACACCTGCCACAGCGCAGAAGATTTTAATATCATTACTGTAACATCTACCTTTTGGGATTCGAATGTGTCATTTCTGGGCCGGTACGCCCTAAAATAGTTTAACACTCGGACCAGTACAGACACAGATCGTCCTCAGCTAGCTATTATCCCAGAAATGGGCGGTGGCACAGTGAGTGACGGGCTTGTGGTTGTTGAGTGGCGAGTGAGCCAGCGGTGTAATTCTTTCTCCTGCTCTCCCCAGGGTGTTCGACCCCAGCAGATCTGACCAATGAGAGGGCACACTCTGCCGTGGAGAAGGTGTTCGGCACCCTGAGAGGGCTGGGCCACGCCCGGGATCACCTGAAGCAGCTAGGCTCCATCTACAGCTCAGGTGACGGAGTGCACCAGGTGAGTCGCTGTCACCAGGCTGAACTGCACCCGTCGGTTTGTCAGCCGGTCGGCCACAGGAAACGGTATCCTCTGCAAGGCTGGACATTACAGAATCACACGCTCTCTTTCAGTCCGTCTTTTTGACAAATGGAGAGCTAATGGAGAAATGTTTTCTTCAGTCGTTCTGATGTAGACTTCCTTGAGTGTTTCGGATCATCCAGGTCCTTTTCGGCAACCTTTAGCTACATGAAGTGTTTGGTTGCAGCCGTAGGTGGCGTAACCAGCTATTGAGTCTAAGGGGGGTATTACTTTTTTTGCACGGGGACATTGGGTGTCGCATAACTCAAAACTGTGTGTTGTTTCACACTCAGGGTCCCTTTTGTCTAATAATACATTTCGGTTGAAGATCTGATAACATTTAGTTACAGAAGCATTCAGAAAATCCGACAGAGAGCAAATAATTGTCAACCGTATGGGTGTCTCCCCTTCGTTTTTTACAGAGAAGGACTCGGCATCCATGGTGTCTGTCCCTATGAACATCTAGCTATCGTTTTCAACAGTATAGGATTCAAATGAGACACAGAGGTACAGTGAACTCCTCCGGAGGTGTCTCCGATGGTCTCCTGTTCACCCTGCAGCAAAACTATGGAGCATCTGTTTCTCCGCTTTACAAAGAGAGTGCAGTGTTTTTTTCCCCCCAAAGTCGACATAACCTTGGAGGCAGTTACTGGCGACACGTTTGAAGTTCCTCTCCAAACGAGGTCTCTCAGAGACTCGTCACTCAGAGTTACTTTATCTGGTTCTCTCTGAAGACGCCCATGGTTAGGGGCCTGTCCTCTCGCCCTTCGTGTCGGTCAGTGACTCCTGTAGGTCACGGAGTTACGAGAGACTTGAAAACGAAAGTACCGTTTTATTCAAAATTTTGACGGAAGCGCGTGGTTTGTCAAAGACAACATTAAAGTGCACATGACTTTTTGTACAAATGCGATCGTTAGTTGTTGTCACTGTATATATTTGCATGTAAGATAATTTGGTTAGTCTCCGGCTGGAGCTAATCATTTTGCTAATTGGCATTGCCACAGCTTCTATACAGCCAGCCTGTTTTAAGAAGCCTCCGGCCGTCGGTGTGTTCGCCTGAGAAGGTTACGGGCTATTTCGCGCTGGGAGAAGTCGCTTCTGGGCGATGTTCTTGGGTGCGTCGGTCACAGTCTGGACGACTCCACACCCGTTCAGCGGATTCTACCGGCTGAGCACTGCGGATGTGCAGCGCCCCGGACTTGGTACCAGAGGGCTGAGGGCGGCTTCTGGGGCCCATCCCTCCACTGCCAACTGACTGTTTTGTGACAAACGCCTGCGCATGTCCTTGAAGATGAGTTGCGCTGCTCAGCATTTGTGGAGCCCTACAGCTGATCTCATGCTAGTGTATCCTCGACCATTAGTGATGGTTCATATTGCCTATTTGTAAAGGCAGAGTGGTTTCCTGAAATTGAAATCTTAACCTTTGCGGTCGCTATGGTGCACTAGGGTTCTGAGTTTTAAAAAAAGGAATGGGTGTTATGGTGGCCATGCTTTTGTAAGCACGCCGTCAGGCACGCTCTCGATTTCTGGGTTCACTAAGGAGAATAACCCATTGTGATTGTTAATATTTTTTTATTTCAGGGAATCAGTGTTTTGAATGTAACGTTTTTTTTATTCTAAGAAGTAAGTATTCTAAGTTTTTTTTATTTTCTACTGGGAATGGAAATGCAATCCAATGTGGGGGGGAGGGGGGGGGGGGATTTGTGTTTTTGTAATTTAAAAAATCTATCACACTGTGGAACTTTGTGTCCTGGTACATTCCAGTCATCCTTGTGGGTCTGGCGCCTACACTGGGATCTCGCATACATTAGAGTTCCTAACAGTCTTAACCAAACGAAGAGGGTCGGCCCTCTGGAAGTCTTCTGCTGCTGGATGTTTAACAGACGTGGAGGTTTTGGCAGGACGTCTGAAAAGGCACCAACTCGCGGTAATATATCGCGTGACTCAGGGCAACCCTGGAATGTGTTCTACAGAACACGGTGTCACCTCACCAGTGTGAGTCAGCAAGTGTATGTGTGTTTGTGTCTGTGTCTGTGTCTGTGTCTGAGTGTGTGCACATGGTCACTGTTGGAGGAAACATGCCGTCGTCCACCTTGGGCAGCTCCACAGGATGTAGTACTGTGAATGTGAATGAATGACCCATAACCCAGGTTGTGGAAGCCGGCCGTTCTGCTGGAGTCCATTCTGGGGATTAACTTTTTGCTTTGCTTCAAAGTAATGGGTTTGTGCGGTTATGTAACACACTGCCCATAATGAGGATGTAACTGACAGGCTGTGATTCACCAGAAGTCTTCCAAGTTCCTGGAACACCGGAAGAACTTGGAACACTTCTGGAAGAACTTGGAACAATTCTGGAAGAACTTGGAACACTTCCGGAAGAACATCGGAACACCGGGAGAACTTGAACACCGGGAGACTTTGGAACACTTGGAACTCGGAGTCTGGAGCCTGAAACTTGGAACTCGGAGCTTGAACCTTGGAACACTTGGAACTCGGAACACCTGGAACTCGGCGATCAGGCAAACTGAGTAATGAGGAGAGTCCAAAGTCCTGGTCAGGAGGACAGGCTTGGAATCCATGGAACAAGGCAATCTGATGTGATATTCCCCTTTTTTCAAATTTACATTTTCAGCATTGAAGTGATTCATTATACTCAGAGCTATGAAGCCTGGCGGCACACCAGAGGGCAAACACTCAGTTTGCATATTTCGGTCTCAAACGTGAAGTAGACAAGTGGGGAAACGAGGGATTCGGAAAGGGTGTCACCGCTCAAAGCGTGTGCCGACAGCAGAAATGGATTTTCACCTACAGCTGTCGTTCAGGGTGCCGGTAATAGCTGCAAGGGATGGAGGTGTTTGCCGCAGCGTGGGTGCCGAGGTGTCGAAATGAAGGCTTTTAGGGGGGTTTTACTTTGGTGACTAACACCTTTTTTTGGTTTTATTTTGTTTATTCACAGGTGTGTTTTTGTGACCTCAGCCCACAGATAACCAGACTAACGTGTTCCATATTTGGACATAGTTCTATGTTCTGTGAGGACTAATGAAAATAGTTTTTCCATTGTCTTTATTTGTTCGTACCAGCAGGTGGCGTGGTGGTTAATTGGTCCTGCGGCCAGGTTTTACAGCTGAGCAGGAACCCTGTTCTGTTGTAAGAGCAACGGTACTTCAACTGAGGTGCTTTGGTAAAAAATCCAACTGAAAATTGTAAACTGTGCCAGGCTCATCATTTAAAGGATTAAATACAGAAGTTCTGCTACAAATAAAGGGGGTGGAACTTGCAAATTATTCAAACAGGGCTAGGATCCAGAAGGTGTGGTTTAGCACGAATGCCGGCTGGGCTGGAGTTCACCATTGCGTGCGAAAGTTGACGGATGCTTGGCGGTGTGGCAGGACCTGGCACGTTTCGGGGGGGCGCGTGCCTGAGTCACACTCGGTTTGCGCTGCCGTCAGGTGCGGCGTGGTTTTGTATGCGCGCGGCTGTTTCTGTCGGGACAGATCCGTGTCTCCGGGCTTCTCAGGCCACAGTGTGAGAGGTCACAAGCTCTCTCTGACAGGGCATCAACAGCTCCCACAGCTTTTGGTGTCAGTCGGGACCCATCAGACACGACCGACACAGACTGTCCCCCAAGGGCACCGGTGTTGTGACCTGTCTGTTATCGACAGGCAGAAAAGCCCAGTATCACCAGTGGTTCTCAGCCCACTGTCCTGGAATGCGCATTACAGACGGGTTTGCGAGTACGGGCTGATGGATGGATTTTAAACCAAAGTTCAGAGGCTAGGTCGGGTCCTTGTCGGTGTGCAACCCTATATGTGGCTGGAGAATGAGACTTCTGGATTGGGTTCTCCCCGTGGATTCTCACTCTCCCTTCACTTCACGTGTGTGTGGCAAGAAACTTTACAATAAGAAAATCCATCATTTATATTTAATTTGTCATAGCGCATTTTTTACAATAGCATTGCCTTAGGGCGAATTTTCAAGAAGAAATGAAAACAAAAACGAGTGTTCAGGGAGCCATGTGTTTAAATGTCGGCCTCTGGCCCAGCCGTGTCTGCTCTGAAAACATCCATTCGAGTCACGAGTAATGACTAAGGTAGTTCCGAGTAGGTCCGTAGATAGACGTTTTTCATTTTTAATTGTCCAGTGAAGTGTGTTTCATTTCAGCGTCAAAGTGAAATGAAACAAACACTCGCTGATTAACGATGCTCCGTGTTCGGTGCCGGGGCAGAAATCAGTAAACAGAATGTACCAAACCTCCCGTCTGTGTTCTTACCAAATCATTCCTTGCCATCATGCATCATAACACCTCACTGATTTATCTCAATGAAAGTTCCTTGAGTTAAATGGTGGCTGCTTTTCTGCAGTAATGAGTAGAGACAACTAAAGTAAATCTCCAGACAATTTCTGTTATTAGTGCAATGACGGTATGTTAATTGTTTGTAATGTTGATATCTTCAGTACGCCAAGAGAAACTCACACTGTGTGTGTCTGTTTCTGTGTGTCTGTGTCTGTCTGTCTGTGCGTGCGTGCGTGCGTGTTTCTTACACTACAGAAGGGCCAATTTAACCACAAACAAACTTTACAGCACCACCACTTGTCCGTTATGTGTTTTGTTCATAGAATGCCGCATTAATGATCTGTGTCATTTATCTTTCCCTTGTTGAGGGCTCTGTTGTTTTGTAGATAGCCCTTGAGAATAAGAGTTTTCTATGAATGTGCAGTGCTGTACTAAAGTCTCAAAATTAAATTATGTAAAGATGCTTTCATGAATAATTAAATGAAAAGTTTCTAAATATAAAATTATACTATAAAGGGCAGTAAACTAAAAAATTTAATTAAATGAAATCAGTATTTTGTATGAACACCCTTTGCATCAAAGTCTCTTGGAGACTTTCGTGGAGTTTTGTCGCAGTGTAAATCGCCCGCTGTTTAGGTATGATACATTTTCCACCTTTAACCTTTGAAACCTTTCATTATAGAACGCACGGGATCGCCTCTTTGCATGTACACTGCACACAGATGACCCATGTCACAACATGAGTTTTGTGGTGGTAGTGACTGTGAGTGAACATGCTGCGTTAAACACTCTTCTGCTGATGCCGTTTCTAGGCGACCCATCGCCCGCTCCTGAGGCAAGTTCTAGAAGAGATCTACAGCCCGGACCGGCACGACTGCCCGGACGTGGAGCACATGTCTGCTGGGCTCACGGACCTCCTCAAGACCGGGTTCAGCATGTTTATGAAGGTGAGGAGGCCAGCATGAACCCTGACAGCAGGGGGCACAGTGGTTAAGGCCGAGGAGACATCCTGAATGGGTCAGCCAGTGAAGAGGCTCCCATGCACCTAACATGCATTGTTATTTTTCCATGCTTCTCTTTGACCCTTGACCTCTGACCCCTTCCAAACCCCAGTCTCTCTGGGTTTGATGGATGGGTGTTTCAGAGGTTTCTGTGGTTTTGTTTTTCTCCAAAGGGGTAGTGGCCCCTCTAAGCCAGCTCTGTGAAATACCAGTCAAGCGCTTTGCCTAAAACCTTTCAAACACAACGATGATTCCTGTGAAGAATTGGCCTCTTGCCGAATCCGGATTGGAGACTGATTTAGTCCCGACCCCAGCCCCCGCCCTTGTGTAAAGTAAGGACTTTCAGTGTCAACAGGAATCCCTATAATTGATTTACCCCCAGCTATAGGCTAGTGTTTTCCGAGGAGTACTGTACAGTGGGCGATAGAAGTTTAATGGGATTTCTGGTCATAATTGCATAATTGCGTGATATATAGTATTTTTTTCATCAATGTGATTTTATCATTCAGCTCATCATAGAGCTTATCTAGGTGTGGTGTTGACTGTGGTTGTGACTGTGTGTGTTTGTGTGGGGTTTTGGCTGTGTGTCTGGGTGCAGCATTGGCAGTGGTTGTGGATGTGTGTCTGGGTGTATGTGTGTGTGTCTGGGTGTGGCTTTGTGCAGTCGCTTTAAAAAAAAAAATCTCCCTCTGATACGCACTCTTTCTCTCTGTCTCTCACACATGCACACACCCTCTCTTTCTCTCTGTCGGACACACGTGCACACACTCTCTCTCTATCACACATGCACACCTGCACGCACCCTCCCCCCCCCTCTGTCCGACACACGTGCTCTGTCTCCTGTGGCTGTAGCACATGTGCAGACAACAGCTCCCTCGCTCTGCTTGACGCCTCATTGGCCACTTCTGCGTCTCTCTCGCTCTGCTGGACGCCTCATTGGTCACTTCTGCTCCATTCTCCCTAGCCTGCTTTTTTACACCCCCTCCCTACGGTGCAGATCAGTGGACAGCTTCGGCTGTTCTGTGGATAAGCTCCCATCTGAGTGCATTGAGGGTGCAGTGTTGTTCTAACAACCTTACAGTGATTAGGATGCTGTGTTTTAGTAGTCTTACACTGTGTTCAGTGCATTGTTGTTCTAACAGTCTTACAGTGTTTATAATGCTGTGTTTTAGTAGTCTTACACTGTGTTCAGTGCATTGTTGTTCTAACAGCCTTACAGTGATTAGGATGCTGTGTTTTAATAGTCTTACACTATTCGGTGCCGTTTTGTGTTCTGTTGAGTGAAAGTGGTGATCTAGGCAGCTCCCAGCAGAGAGCCGTGACCAATCACAAGAAGCATGTAGGTCATTGTAATCACTCACTGGCCAATCTCTATCTGAAAGACCCCCCTTTTCATGCACATGTTTAGCTTATCAATCATCACGAGGCCCGCCACTCTGGGGGGGGGGGGGGGGAGCCTGGCCCTCCCCCCGTTCTTCAGAATGTTAACCATGTTTCTCAAACTCCATCCCTCTTTCACTCTCTCACACACACACACGCACATACACTGTCTCCGTCTTTCATTCAACACTCATGTCACCACCCTGCCATTATAATGTGGCCTCTCCGCTTGGTTGACATTATCTCTCTTTAAGCCTTGTTTAACACCATCATTAATCAGCAGCACTGGTTTGTTTTGTCTGTGGAATGATATTAATCTGCCATTACTGCGACTAACTGGGACCTCAAACCTGGGAAACTGGGTTTCTCTCTCTCTCTCTCTCTCTCTCTCTCTCTCTCTCTCTCTCTCACTTTTCTGCAGGTGAGCCGGCCGCACCCCAGCGACCATGCCCTGCTCATTCTCTTTCTAGTAGGCGGGGTTACGCCCTCTGAGCTGCGCCTGGTTCGGGACACTGTCTCCGCCCAAAGACCAGACGCCCAGGTGGGTAACTGGAGAACCGCAGGAGAAAGCAGAACTTCCTGCATGGTAGGGTGATGGTTGTATGTGTGTTGGGTGATGGCTGTGTGTGTATGTGCGTGTGCGCGTGCGCGGATGTGTAGGGTGATGGTTGTATGTGTGTGTGTGTGTGTGCGTGCGCGGATGTGTAGGGTGATGTTTGTATGTGTCTTGATATCCTTCCTCACCTTACGTAATACCATGATTTACCCGCAATTGTTCTGTTTTTGGGAAACGTATTATTCCTGGAAACACATCAGTCACTTTCGCTGATCACGGAAAAGCTCGTGGAGAACAGGGAGGCAGGAAGCTACAAGAACGTGAATTCCGCGTAGTGTTCCTGAATAGAATTACTCAGGACTGATGAAGGCCCTGAGGTGTAATCCGGTACGGAGTCACACACACCGACACTCACACACACACACACACACTCACACACACACCGACACTCTCACACACACACACACACACACACCCCGACACTCACACACACACAGATACAGACACACACTCACACACACACACACACCGACACTCACACACACACACACACCGACACACACACACACAGACACACACCGACACACACTCACACACACACAGATACAGACACACACACACACACACACACACACACACACACTGACACACACACACACACACACACATTCTCAACATCAGCCAGACCATCTACTGTTTTCATTGGGAGCAGTTTAATAATACCGTATGCAAATGGTCCCAGGTTGAATAGGATGCTGTGGGATGAAAAACCTGGTGTTGTGAATATACTCATAACCAGAAAAGCGCTACGCAGGGTGTCTCTGTCTCGCCCGTTCTCTGGGGGTTTTGATCTGTCCCCCCAACCCACACCGCTCACACGCCCACACGCGTGGGCCCTTCTCTCAGAGAAAATGTTTCGATACACCACTAGGTGTGTATGTATGTGTGTCGGGGTGTGGCTTTGTGCAGACACACACACAAACACACACACACACACACACACACACACACACACACAGCACTCCTCTGAAGATGAGCAGAGCGAATGACATAGGGAG
>JAOYSI010007233.1:0-12265 GCA_025775065.1 Hiodon alosoides | reverse complement strand
TGTTCCAGCATGACTGTACCCCAGTGCACAAAGCAAGGTCCATAAAGGCATGGTTGGATGAGTTTGGTGTGGAAGAATTTGACTGGCCTGCACAGAGCCCTGACCTAAACCCTATCAAACACCTTTTTGGATGAACTAGAACGGAGATTGCGAGCCAGGCCCTCTCGTCCAACATCAGTGTCTGACCTCACAAAAAAAGAATGGGCAAAAATTCCAACAGATACACTCCAAAATCTTGTAGGAAGCCTTCCCAAAAGAGTGGAAGCTGTTAAAGCTGCAAAGGGGGGGACCAACTTGATATTAACGCCTATGGATTTAGAATGGGATGTCGTAAAAGGTCCCGTAGGTGTAATGTGTAAGTGTCCCAATACTTTTGTCCATGTTCTTGTTTGTCTTACTGTTTGCTGCCATAATGTCTGGTTTACATATCCCTTAATGCACAGCTAACATTGATTCCTGTCATTGAAGACCCCTTTAGTTTCTGTGTTTATTAAATTAAATTACTTTTTAAATCAGTTTGATGTTATTCAAACTTTGAGTATAATTTTAATTCACATATTTAATATGAACTTCTAATAAAATAATGAGAAGAAATTTGCCCTGGGAACAGCGAGCAATTGCAATCTAGAAAATTATGCTCAGATTCTCCCCAATGGTCCGTCCCCCCTGCCTTCTTTCTGGTGTTTGGTATTTGTGTCATGTATATTGTTCCCAAACCCAGCACCTAGCACTGAGGGAACCGCGCTGGCTGTAATTAGAAGCAGCTCCTAGATTTAATGAAGAGGAGCGGGCTGGATGGTAAGTAGCGCTTGAGACATTGCCAGTGGCTTCAACTTCAAAGCGAGAGATAGGGCTCCACAGAAAAGGCTGGGAAGATAAATTGTGACTGTTTGTGATTTGTGGCGTGTCGGGGCACGCGCGCTGTCGGCCTTTGATGGAGAGAACAGACCCACGTCGGCCACGTTTGGTGGGGCTCCGTGGTCGCGTTGTACTGCTCGTGAGCAATCGGGCTCTCAACAGCTGGAACCACGGCAGGTGGTTAGATAACATGGCCCGTGCATGGACCCCCCAGAAGTGAGACATTTATGTGTTGATGTATTCTACCTTACCAAACTCCGATTGGACACGAGTCACGTGACATGAGCTGCTAATTTCAACACTCAGCCTCTCAGAAACGGATGGATATCAAATATACTTTGCGAAAGAAAAAACGATTGTTTCCCTTAAGGTATTATATGTACCTGGGTGGTCTAAGGAAATTCAAATGCAGACAATTTCTTCAGGTTTCATGATTGCTAATCTAATTCAGCTAATTTAAGCTTAGTTATGTATTAATACAATTCTGATTTGTATTGTGTACCGAAGTACACTTGATTTTGTATTTTCGAAGTACACTTGATTTTTGAGTGTCTGTGTTAGTATATATAGTTCTGCAGTGTAATGAACATATATACAAATGTAGTAAACACAGCAATGTCACTCATAATAAAAGAGACCCCTAAAAGAGATTTTTCATTTTCTCAATATTACCTGAAGCTTTGGTATGCCTGCTGTCAGTGGAGTTGCTGGGCCAATAGGAATGTTTTTCCAGGGCTGGAAGATTAATTTTGTTTCCTATTAAATCTCTGGATTTCAGTTTCCTGTGCCATTGGACAGCAATTGCCTCACTGTTAAGATATTTCTCCCTATGACCTCAGATACTAGAGATTAAATTTAGGTTTTATTAATATTTGGACATAATTTCTTTCTGAATCTGGGTATATTTCTCTGAAGCCCCATGCTTTCTTCATTATATTTAAGCTGCTTTGGGAATTGCACGCCTGGTTTTTCTTTCAAACCTTCCAGATACTTTGTTTTGATCTTTCAGTAAGTAGCTTAGTTTTTGGGGATTAATGTTATGGAGGAATTGTTCAGAGCAGCCAGTGTGCTTTGTGTTTGGGCTGTGAAGGGAGTTTAAGAGAAATGGGTATTGATATCTTATTCTATCCTTAAATATTTAGTCAACGAGTGCTGTTATCTGACTGAAATTTTCTTTTGTATATTTTAAAATACCTGAAATTGCGTCGAAGTCTGATGAAAGGATACCGGCATGCAGAAGACTTAAATGATTGCAAAATATGATAAATCTGATTATGAATAATGCAATTAAGTATTAAATACAGCTACAGATGTATGCTTTTCTGATGTTACTAAACGGAATTTTAAGTTTAAGAACCACCAACTTTCATTAAAGAGAAATATTAAACTTTCTCAACAATGAATTAACCATAACTACAATTACCATAATGTTTGTTTGATTCATTTTATGGAATCTGTCTTCCGTTTTCAACTCGGTGGTGGAAAGAAAAGCTGCAAACTCCTACTCAAGTATACTCGCCCGTCAGTACGCTCGCCCGTCAGTACGCTCGCCCGTCAGTACGCTCGCCCGTCAGTACGCTCGCCCATCAGTACGCTCGTCCATTAGTATACTCGCCCATTAGTACACCCGCCCATTAGTACTCGCTCATTAATATACTCGCCCATTAATATACTCGCCCATTAGTACTCACTCATTAATATACTCGCCCATTAGTACACCCGCCCATTAGTACTCGCTCATTAATATACTCGCCCATTAGTACTCACTCATTAATATACTTGCCCATTAGTACCCCCCTCCATTAGCATACTCACTCATTAGTGATGGTTCATATTTAATATCCGAGAGGGAATGTTGGTTATTAACACATCCATGGTTACCTGAAACAGATATCTTAACAATTTGTTAATTCTGTCGTTGCAATGCCACAGTGTCTCAGAAGAAAAACTAGAACAGGTGTCAACATCCAAAGCTCTTTTATAATATCAGGGACACACAAGATTTGGCATATCTGCTCAGATATTTCTGGGTTCTGAGGGAAATAGCCTGTTAGTTATGGTTAATATTTCTGTTCCAGGGAACCACAGTAATGATGGCAATAATACAGTAGTTTTGTATTTTAAAATATATGTATTTTTTGAAATTCTGCAGAAAAATCTGCTCGAGTACAGTAACGAGAGCACTGGTATTTCTTTACTTTACACCTAGGGTGCTTCCACAAATATTTATTGTTCAAACAAACGTAACCAAGAGGTACTTTCTCACCTTCTGTCTGTTAGCTCCTGGCTTGCTTTCAGAATTATTCAGAACAAAGCACTCCACACCATGCAGCTTTGATTGTCTTTTGATCCCGTTACAAACCTAGGCCTAAAAGCAGTCTTATCTTTGCCATGATGGTATGAGCTGAGAGAGGCAATGATAACCAAATTTCCGTGGAGAGTGTGACTTGTTACGCAACTCTAATTCATCATGTCCAGAGTCTGAGAGCTAAATTTGCCAGGGGTGAATTTGTCAATTAGGGAATAGACCCCATCCGATAATGATGCTTTATACTTTATGAATAAAGCATGTCCAGGGAATTATGGCAAAAAAGGGGATTCTGAGCGTTAAGACTGCTGGAAACCTAGAGGCATGAAGGCCTTCACATCGTTTACAAAGGAGGGTTATTAGAGTGCATCGTGTACACAAACCTTATCGCTAGTTCTGCTGGAGCTTTCATCAATGCCATCACTGACAGGCGCCAGGGGGATTCGGCACTTGACATTTTTACTTCGTTTTTTTTAATTATTATTAATTTAATGTTTACTTAAATAGAAAAAGTCCCATTAAGGTCAGAAGTATATTTTTCTTAAAAAGCCAGTACCTGCAACTAACTGGATTGACATAAATGAGAAGAAGAACAATTATCACTCCGCAAACTGCTATAAAAAGGTTGTGACGAGAATAGCGGATGTTTAAAAAAAGCACGTGCGCTTCTCACTTTCAAAGGTGTAAATGAGAATCTGAAATGATCTGGGGAGTTAAAACGGTCCATTTCTGGTTTTTGGTGACAGACGTGAAGCCAGACGGTAAAATTTGTGTCCTCAGGGCACTTTGCTAACAAGTGTGTTCTGTGCGTTGGATATCTGCCTTTCCCAGTGACGCATCAGCACAAATCCACAAATTCAGTCTGTCACCACAGCTACCCGACGTTTGTGTATTCATCATCCGGACGATGATGGCCTTTTGCCTTAGTCTTTTAACCTATCGAGCTGTAGTCTCTCTGCAGAGTCAAACACTTTCCTGCCAACAGATATACAATGTAACAAGCAACGTCACTGCAGATGGGGGGGGGGGGGGTGTAAAGTTGTAACGTAATGAATCAGTCTTTCAGTCCGAACTGAACTGAACTGAACAACACCTGCCTTAACAACACCTCCCTTAACTCCGTTGCCAATGTGCCTGGTTGCCAAGTTGGAAATTAATTGGCGAAAACACCACGGTGGCCGTCAGCTCTTCAGCGTTTCGCCTAGGCTGCTTGTGATGCTCGTTCATGTGTTAAAAATGTATCTCGCTCATCTGATGTCATGCTCATTTTTTTCATCGTTTTTAATTGGCTGGGAAACCTGGAAACGGTGTTTATTTTAGCCGACTCAGGAGTCAGGTCTCATGTTTTCTTGCTCATTTTTATTTCCTTAGCTCTAGAAAGTACTCCTCATTATGACATATTTTACCCCAGTGTTTAAACATACCCTTCCTCATAATATTAATTGGAGTATTTGACATTCCTGCTACCAAATCATCTATTTTAATTTTCTTCCTGCAATCCGTTTGTGGTTTGTCTTGACATAGAGGCGTTTTCTAAAAGTGGCCTTTCAGATTTTTTTCTGTAATTAAAGCACAGAGCAGCCCTGTGAAATGGAGATGAAAGGAAGCGTATGGGCTCATGGTTTCTAATTGGAATGATATCCCTGTGTGCATTTGTCTCCCATTCTCAAAGGGAAAATGTGAAAGGCTGGGTCTGTTTGACTGCTTGCACAGAGAGTGAGCTGCAGTTCGCAGTGTGTTTGATGGAGGTGGAGCAGACCGTTGTCGAAGGATTGCTTCTGTGGGGAGAACGGCGCTGACATTTCTCAGCCCTGACGGACGTGTCACTGGGCTCCTTCCTGCCCGCCCAACCAGGCGAAACTCTGACTGCATTACTGCAAAAGTTTATTAGAGGCTAAGAAATACTTTACGCCTGACTGCCAAGTGGGAGGAAGATGGGCTGTCGAGAACTGTACTCACAAGCTGTGCACTTAAGTTTAGATTTTTAAATTCTAGCATAAAAAATACTTATTACCATGTGTTGTCTTAATTATATAACAAGTGTACACAATTATAAAACATTTTTAACAGCAGAAATTTCTAGCTAGAGTGACTTTTACACTTTATGCCCATTTATACAACTTGATATTTTAACTCTACCTTCTTTAAGGTCTCAACCGTAATGCACCACCTTGGATTTGACCCTGCCATCCAAAGTGATCTAAAAGTTTATTCAATGGTCCCTATTGAACAGGTTAAATGTCTATTATTAACTATATTAACTATATAAACTGAAGGTTTAGACTTTAGAAGGGTGTAGTGTCCTTTTACCGTGAATGACCTTTTCTCAGGGGCCGTTGCGCAATTTGAATAACGTGGCAGATGAACTCTCTAGGTTAATTTACTCTGTTGGTGTATGCTCACAATCCATGTTTTGTAACTCACAGGGATAACCTAAATTAAATATGAGTGATCTCGAAGTTCTGCCCATCAACAAAATCCTCTGTTATAGACAGCTGTCCTGGGTTATTGGTGCCACGGTTGCAAAGCAGGCCTTGATCGTGATTTCGGTCGGCCCAGATTGCAATGCTCTCCTAAAGCTTTTCTCAACCATCTGTCATATTATTGCGTTGCTGTTTTTTTTTTTTTTTGGTTAACTATGAATCCTAAATACAGTATTAAACAGAGGGCAGCCGCTTGATTTTGTAGATTAGACTTAGTCGGCGAGTGTATAAATGATTCCTATGTTCCTCAGGGGGAATTGTTTAAGCAGTTCTAGTCAGCAGTACATCTGTTTTTCACACGGTATAGAAATTACATTTTAATGAGAATGAACGCTCCGCATTCAAGGTCTTTTTCCACATTCACTTTGAATGATCTCATCAGCATACCTCAGGAACCTAGTACAGATTGATGAGGATGAGGAACAGCGACAAGACTCACAAATCATTTGTTTTTTGATCGACAATCTGAGCGATTATCTGGCATTTCAAAGGAAATCTCAATTTCGTTTTTGTTAGACACTGATGTCATCTTTGATTTGCAGAATGGCCAAATGGAAAGCTACGACCCCTGGTATTCTGCACAGACAATCATGCAGTGTTTAAACAGGCTTCGAAGCCTTAGCCTTTGAAGTTTATGGGGTCCCCTGCTGAAACCCCAGACGATACCATTGGTTACTTGAACTGTCTATCAGGTGACAGAGCTTGCATGTTAAGTTTGTAGTTTCTATCCCGTGCGATGGTCACCCTGACAACATAGTTATATGTTTTCAGATGGATTTCTTGTTGAGTATCACCATGTGTGCGTTAATGAAGCAGAAATTATAATATATAATGAAATACAATTAATGAGGATACAATAAAGCAGTTGTTGGATTCTGACAGGTGACCTTTAGGGCTAACTGCACCTTACCTTAAAGTACCAGTCTAGTAACTCCCAAATATACAAAGGGAATGGTTTAAAATGGTGAGTATTTTCGCCTTTGTCTATCCTGTTTGTGAGTATTGAGAGGAAGCATTGTCTGTGCTGTCCAAATTATACCTTTCACAGTATATTGAAAGTAACAATAGCAACATTAACGTCTAGCTTTTACCCCTCCAGTGTCTGTCTGTTATGGACTGTGTGCAGTATTGTCACGTTAAGGTACTTTATTATGTTCAGGAGTTAATTTCTATACTGCCCGCGCCGCCCGGACTATTAACGAACAGCGCTGTTTAACCTAGCAGCTGTGTGAAGCTTGTCTTCGGGAAGTTATTCACACAGAATTGTGGTCTCCCCTGAGTTTGTCTAGACGTAGCCTCAAGCGCACTCCCAATCCTGCATGCAAGTGCTAGAAGTGCAGAGCGTGTCAAGCGAGCAGTCCTGCTTTTGTGCTGTAAACCCATTTATATTGGAACGGTCAGAATCAATCAATAACCTTTTATTTATATAGCGCCTGTCGTGCCTAGGCACCCCAAAGAGCTTCATAAACAGAACCTAATATACAAACAAAAAATCTGAATAAAACAATAAGCTATAATAAAATTGTATATATCATTTTTATTATTATTATTATTATTTCAAAATAAGAATTTAATAAAAAAGAATCCATCCCAGGCGTGGCTCAGTGTAATCGTGATGGGTTGTCTCGTGGTACTTGATGGGCAGATCTTATAAAGGACCTAAGGGTTTATGTTTGTGCTCCTTGGGGGAGTTAACATCAGAGTATCCCAACTCTACCTGCATTTTGCCCTGAAAGATGCTACTGCTGTACCAGTTCAGTTGACCACGTGACAAACCTTTTCTAACCATATGTTAAGCAATAATAAAGGCGCTCAACCTTGCTCTCGGAAACAAAGCAATTTGTTCCTGTAAGAGGGATTCAATTTCTGGAGGTCATCGGGGTCTGGCACAAGGCACAGGAGCTGGATGTTGAGCGCACGTTAATCACTGTGAGCGTGAGAAAGGCAGGGCTCACTGCAGCAGGGGAGTGAAGGGTTTGACGTGGAAATTGCTTCACATTTGCATCAGCCTTGTATGGCCGCTGCCTAAAGTTGTTAATCGATCACCTGTTGTGTTCCCTTTGTCTGGCTTTCCCTTTTTACTACGGGTTTCGTTTTCTGCTTTCTGCTAAAGAGGAGTGTTCCTGACTAGATGGATAGCTACAGGTTCATTGTGTTTTGTAACCATCTCGAACACAGAAATGTCTATTTGAAATAATTTGAGGGTTGTTGCCTATAACTAAGGGGCTGGTAGAGTGGAGAGTAAATGTGCTCCTCTCCCATCTATCCATGGCAACGTAATGTGTAGAAGTGCCTGTAAAATGAGCTCCAGTCACTGTACCAGTTGTCAAATGCCACCGACCGAGCTTCAGAGAACATTTAAGTAAATGGGGGCAAATGGTACTCTGCAAACAGGTAAGATGCATACATTTTTTTTATTCCCTTTTTGTGATACTTAACAGTATGGGTTGAACCATAACTCTTAATATAATCTGCGTGAGATTATGACACGATTTCAAAATTAAAATAAACCGGGGGGGGGGATTACACGCAAAGGTCCGAATACAAAATGCCAATTGGCATCACAGTTGGCGCGGTCTAAGATGGCCGCCTGCGTACCCATCACGTTTTCCAGTATCCACACACGCGTGTGCGTGCGCGTGCGGCAACCATGAACACATGCACCGAAGCTCCCTGGCTGCGAGAACAGCCGTTTTCTCCCCCCTCCCTAGTTATTATCGTAGAATCGAGGATGCGAAGCCGTTTGATCTGTGCACTTGTATGGTGATCAGTGGAATATAAGATAACGTTAATAGCAGCAGATCACAGCGTTGGTGGAAACGTTTGAACTTGGAGGAGAAGCGTAAGACGGAATCATTGCGATGAGTCGCCGCCCATCTGCTTCTCGTGATTAGGTTTCTCAGAGCCCCGCCAGAGTGTCGTAGCTCTCTGCTGATACCGATTTGCTGTTTAAGCTTTAGTTTAGCTTTAAAAAAAATAAATAAATAACGTAAGCAACACATGACATTCCCTCCACCGGCTCTGACCTTGATCAGAGCAAAACAGAGGAGTAAGTGAAGATAAATCAGCGCCAGGCAGACAACGGCGGGAAAAGAGCTAGATGTCAAGTGTCCCTGCGGGCCCTTCAGGGGTCTCAGAGGGACTAGCAGGGAGTTGGTCAGCAGTATAATAGAACGCTGCTGTCGATCCCATCTGAGGTGACTTAAAAATGTATCCACTGACGTCGGTGTTCCTGAAAATGGTGCCTCGGTGCTTAATGTAAAGCCTGTGGTGTTCAGAGCAGATGAACAGCACGCTTACATTAGAGGCAAAGTGCACGTCCTCGGGAAGGTTTTTACTTGCATTTCTTGTCAAACCGTGGCAGGGAGTAACCGAATATCTGATTCTCTATCTGCATGATATGGGCACGCATTTAATATTATGACAGCTCCAGAGTGGAGCTCAGAATAGCTTGTGAGTTTTGGATCTGCGTAGAAACATTTTTATGGGAAGTAAAAACAGCGAAATCAGAAAGGCACTTGGAAATGATTTCCGTATTTCAGTGTTCTCTGATTAACGTCAGTCCTTTGTTGGACTACAGTTCTCCAAATATCTATAGCTAGGTCAGTTTCTCATTTAATTGTGATATCTTATTGTTTCAATATTGCCCTAGTCCTTTTATATTGAAGGTCATGCCACAGAGTTGTTGAACATGTATGTCATGGGTTGCCCATCAACACTGATTTTGTCCTTTTGTATTTTTTGTGGCTCTGTGGATGAATGTTTGCAGTACACAAATATGAAAATGTTTTTTCTTTTTTCTTTATTTATATTTGAACACGTATTTGTTTTCTCTCTGAATACGCTTTGGTTTTGCATCTCATTATGCTGACATGCTCTCCCTTGTCATTACAACAATAAGTAATAAAGTTCAAAGCGTTTCTTAGAGGGAACTTTTCTGTTTCTCACGGTATAATGGAGTTGCTGCGGTTGATTTGAGACAAACCCTTACTTTCGACAGTCAAACCAGGAACCCTGCTGACTGAGCTTTCTTACACATTAAATTACAGTGAAGGATTGGAAAATGTCTACCGAGCTCTTAAACCTGAATAGTAAGGTAAACTACAATAATCCATAATTACAGTATACAACAGAAGTCTGTGAGGGGATTTCCTTTAAAAAGCACCCAGCATGCAGCATCCCACATGTCCCTAAAAAAACGGAAATGACCCTTGAGATAAATCAACAGAGACTGTTACAAAGTGGAGTGTAGTTGTACACGTTGACCTAAACGCAGGGTGTTGGCGGTCTGACTGAACGTGGGGTGTTGACCGTCTGACTGAACTTGGGGTGTTGATGTGTTGACCGTCTGACTGAATGTGGGGTGTTGACCGTCTGACTGAACGCGGGGTGTTGTGTTGGCGGTCTGTCTGAATGCAGGGTGTTGACCGTCTGACTGAACGCGGGGTGTTGACCGTCTGACTGAACACGGGGTGTTGTTGTGTTGGCGGTCTGACTGAACGCGGGGTGTTGGCGTGTTGGCGGTCTGTCTGAACGCGGGGTGTTGACGTGTTGGCGGTCTGACTGAACGCGGGGTGTTGACGTGTTGGCGGTCTGTCTGAACGCGGGGTGTTGACGTGTTGGCGGTCTGTCTGAACGCGGGGTGTTGACCGTCTGACTGTTGTTTTTCAGCCTGTTCCAGCATTACTGCTACTCCCAAGGTGGCATGCGTCACACCTCTTACACCTGCATCTGCGGCAGGTGAGTGCCACGGCAGGTATGTGGTCGGACACAAACATAGGTGAGGTGAGACCGGAGCCCCGTTTAATTAACGTAGCTCGTTAAAGCTGACCTTTCCCTGCCTCAGCTGCTGAGGATGAATACAGCCCAGTCTTGTTTGAACTGTGCGTTCCCTTCCGATCTCAAGTCTTGAGAGGAACCAATTTTCAGTCCAAAGCCTTAAATTGCTATTTCTTTGCAACTTGGAGATTTGCGGGCAGAGAAAATACAAGAAGCAGCTTGTTGGGCTAAGCTGTGATCTGTCCACTCTCCACCCACCCAGATCACCACCGCAAGCAGTGCCAGCCCAAGTGTCTCCGCCAGCACTGTGACATTGCACCCACCTGATTTTCTGTGCTAGGCTGGGTTTAAGCTGATCTGCGCTCCAGCTGGGGTTATTAGCATCATCACGTGTCATTCATCATCTAATCCCATTTGCCCTGACCAGTGTCTTGTGCTATTATAGTAGACACATGATCCATTTGAGTCAGGCATTAATTGAATAAAATTCCTTTCTGAAAGTCACAACGGTCTGTTTTTCCTTACAGTGGAAGCAACTCCTCTATCTTGCATTATGGCCACGCTGGAGCACCAAATGACAAGGTCATTCAAGACGGAGACATGTGGTAAGTCATTTTGGTACGCTATTACACCAAAGTTTGCATGCTAAGTACTATTCCCTTTTAATAAAAATCAACATAATGTATCGCGCATATGTCAACGAACTCAGCAAGCAAGTCTGGCATTTCTGTGAGCACCAGTACATAATTGTATAACTTTATAAACGTTTGTATCCATTTATAAAAGTTGAATGAATGCATTTAGAGTTATATCCCCCTCTGGTGGCCACTCAAGCAGTAAAGCATTATTCTTAATGCAGTCAGTGTGTTTAACAGTAATATCTGTTCCTTAATATATTAAATAAAAGTGTAATATTTCATTTGGAATGGTACAGTACACCTAAAGCATAGGGGAAATAGGATGTGAAGTTAGCTGTATGAAGAGCTCAGGATTGTCAATTATCAAGAATTCCCATTTTAAACTAAAATTACATTAATTTAAACTAAAAAAACAATTTACTTGTTTCTAGGTAGAACATGAGTGACTACTATCCAGGCCCTACTAAATCTTCAAATAATATATAGCTAAATATCGGCTATAAATATGGCTGAATAAAAGAGGAGCATGTGTAGGAGCATGAATGTGAATTATTGTGACCAGGCGTCGTAACCAAAGTCCACATTACATCACTCCGATCTCTCGTTACCTGAGAGAAAGATGTTTCCTCTGTACCTCTTCTCTTTCTCGTGACTTAAATAACAGCCAGAATTTGAATTAAAGATGCTCTCTTGGCTCCTAAATTAAGAAGGTGGACTGTGTTTGAACCGGAATGCTTGCACACGTAAGGCTTGCTGATGTGGACTAAAAGTGTCTGCTTGTCACACGGCGACAGTACATGAAAAGAAATAATTCAAGTTCTAACCTTTTTATTTTACTGACAACAATACGTTTTATTCATTCAAAGGGTGTATTTTTAGCCTTCCGTAATGCTTTCAAGCGGCTTCCTCTTTTCATTTTCTTTTTTGCTTACAGTCTGTTTGACATGGGTGGAGAGTATTACTGCTACAGCTCTGACATCACATGCTCCTTCCCGGCCAATGGCAAATTCACGGACGACCAGAAGGCGATCTATGAGGCTGTGCTGAAGTCTTCTCGGGCTGTCATAGCCGCCATCAAACCAGGTACTTTAGCCTTTTCGCAATAGTCAAGTGTTATGATTCAATTTTAAATTGCTAGTGTATGAAAATCTCTCTCACCCATTTTGTTTTAAAAGATCTGTGTTCCTACTTTGCAAAAT
>JAOYSI010007232.1:0-12265 GCA_025775065.1 Hiodon alosoides | reverse complement strand
ACACACACATTATAATATATATATATATATATATATATATATATATATATATAAAAAAATCAAAGGAAATAACGGAACAGTAGTTTAAGACCCAAGTGCAAATTTCAGAACATTCCACAAGACCCCAAGAGAAAGGCTAGTGATTCAGTGCGATTTTTTTTTTCTTTCATCACTTGTAAAGCTCACAAAAATAACACTTATCTTACTTACAGGTAAAATACAGTTGCAATGAATAGCCTACCAAAGGTTGAACAATAACCAATTTCTCCAGATAGATAGGTTTCGCTCTTCTCCAGGGACAAACAGCTTCACAGTAGCATTATTTAAGGAGAAAGGCACATCGTTTCCACACATTGTTGGAAAAGCTTTTTTAGAGTGGGGGGGAAACTCTTGAAGGGCTTGGGAATCCCAAAATCACATACATCTAGGCTGAATTATCCAGCATGTGACAAAAGAGAATTTTGCACTAGGAACTCCAAAACAAAAATCAGCCATGATGAGGAAAAACTGTCAATATACTTAACAGAAATAGGGAAAAGGCCATCGTAAACAGTTCCCTGTATAAAATCTAACGTGTTTCTTCTTAAAACCAATTTGAAATTCATCAACTGGTAGACACTACACACAGGGAGGGTGTGATAAGTTGACTAGTATCCTTTGATCATAGTTGATCTTTTAGCCACATCTCTCTTTTACACTCTGCAGGCTACACAGTGCACGAGAGGCAACCAGGAGACCCTTTGCGATTAGCCGAAAGAAACCCCAGCTCTGAAGCCAAATGTGATTTCAAAGTCACCATAAGCAAATGACATGAGCTGGATTTGAACCAGCGAAGTCATAGAGCTCAGTCAGTGCTCAGGCGAGCACCTTTACAGACTGAGGCCCTCTGGAGGCCTAATTTGTGTTGATTATCTTTAATAGTCCACACAAAGCTGGAAAAATTAACGCACCCCAAAAGTTTTTCAAAACATCGGAATTTCAGAATTGATTCCGTTTTACTGCTTTCCGACCAGAAGCCTACTACTAAATCAAGTAATATCTCATTGCCCCACTACATGAACCTGAGACATTCTACCCAATCGCTAGCAACAAAAATCACTGTACAATTGTATTAACAAACCAATCAAATGTTTTAAAAAGAAATAAATGAAAACTTTATTAAACATAATCAAAGAACATTCTAAGATGGATTCCATGCAGCCACAACTGAAAAGCTGCAGCTGGCTAACCCTAATAACCAAGATAGGAATTTGTTATGTAAAACATTCCATTCCCTTTTAAAATTGCGCAGACAATCAGCTAAACCCTTCTTTTGAAAACAACACATTATTGTGGTAGTTTTAATTACAACCAAAACCACAATTTATTCTGCCATTAAGTAACTGCAAATGCTTCAGACTACAAGAACATAAAACACAGCTAAAGAATATTGTATTTTACATTAACCATCGATCACAAGTTAATTACAAAAATAACGTACTTACTTTTGAAGACAAAAACGTATTTAAAAAGCTCAATTAAAAATAAAAAAAGTTTGCAGAAATAAAATGCTACTTGTCAGCAAACACATAGCCTCCACCATTTCCTCTAATTGTTGTATTCATAGCATAAAGCACTTCAACTTAACATTCTAGTATACAAACAGTGCTTTCATTAATGAAGACTCCTAAACTTTACTGCTCTTATTTCCGCAAAATGATTATGCATGCTGTCACCAGAACAAACACACATAGATGGCATTATAGATAAGAGCACAGCCTAATCCTAGTTAGTCGTTTTAGGAGTACAAACTCCATAACAGACCAAGAATACAGTTGGTTTCATGTCATCAATTGAAGGGGTGGATTGTAGATTATTTTTTTTGTAGATTCAAAAATCGAACAGGTGTACGATGCACTAAAATAAATTCTAAATTAAATTACTGCTCAACATCAATAATCGTTACCGATAGGAAATTAGACACACTGTGTTAGAAGTTAAGGGAATGGGGAAACATTTCTGAATCAAAATCTTAAAATTAAAGTGTTGAAATTGTGGCAAAAACATTTCAGATTGTAAACAAATAAAATACTGCACCAAGTCAGGACTGAAATAAGTAACCTGATCATAATAAATTCGCAACTATAAAGTTAGGCAACATAGGCTTTGCACAGTAATTGCTCCAGTAAATGTATAGTTATATACACGTTACTAGGTATGTCATATGCACACCATATTTATTATATAATGGAAGAAAGCCTTGTTTCACTTATAAGAATACAGCACATTATGGAACTTCCATGTCCAACTCAATACGGTGTTAAATTGCTTATACTATAGCTAGAGTGGCTTTTCTAATTTCCTGTTGAGCTACCTTAGTACTAATCTGCGTTCTTCACACGATCGTCCACACTTAGTACGCTACTTTCAGTTAATTGCAATTACTGCTTTCAAATGGTTCACACTTTGAAATGTTTTTTTTTTATTTTTTTAAACGGAGAATATTTTCCAAGTAGCTGTATTAAAGAGAAGCGAGGTAAAAATGTGACATTTAAAGGAACAGTGAGACGTTTGAGAAATAATTCCTGTTCTATGCAAAGGGTAATCGACCTAAAAGTTCTTACATAATAACATCAGATCGTTTAATAACATGGACAACGTTACTTAAACGTTTTTAATCACTACAGCTGCACCAAGTTTAGTAGTTACATACCTGTGTCTTACTTTCGCCTGAACTAAGCGACAGAATGTTTGTCATCCTTGCTAGTTACATAAATTGTGCTGCTAACTAAAACAAATTACGTATGTAGTGGTGAAACGTATATCATAGAACTGAGCAAAATACGAGTATATAACTAAGTAACTTAGCGTAATCTTGACTGGTCTTTCGTCCGTGTTGGAGTTAGCTAGCTAGTTATTCAGCATCAGAACTAGCTAGCAAACAGAATAACCAAATCACGACAAACAATTCAAAGACAATTGGATTAAACGACTTTATGCATCTTTGTAAAATGCAAAATCGAGAAATGCAGACTTAAGAAAATAATAACAAAGACACCTGGCTAGCAATTCGATAGCATATACACTTTTCCAAAATGGCTACCTTACGTTAGCCCTGACACAGAAATAAATGCATCGCTACCCGCATACCTCGGTCATTATCTGAGCGCAGATGATCCATAATTGAGTTTTGTTATAATCCAATGTGGTGATGAATAGAATATACGAGTTTCATTCAGCAGTTATTATAGTCGTGTTTGTATTTTGTTTTAACACCCGTTCCGGCTCCCGCAGATGACCAAGCTTGTTCCTGGTTGGCGTTTCCAGACGTGCTAATCGATGACAGAGAGCAATGTGGCGTCAAATAATCGTAGTTGTGGGCACTTTGGGGTTTAGATATTGTATAGTCGGCTCAAGGACGATTTCAGTATTTTTTTTAATCACCAGAACTATTAATCTAAACTATTTATTGTCCAAAACAAAGTATTGAAATCGTACACCTAAATAAAACACATGCCACCCGTGCAAGCAAACTAAATTGGAGAAGTAAAATTTAAGACAAAATTAAACTACCTATACTAGTATTCCAAACTACATCGAAATCAACTGGGCAAATTAGTTTCCATTTTAGAAGATTAATTTACGTAAATAGCGTAATTTAGGTGAACACTCATGATAGTGGTGAGTAATGTCTGATAATACCCTACTGAATACTATTACATCATCCACTTATCCTTAATTCAATTAGAAATGAAGGTATTTTCCTGAGATTTTTTTGTCTAATACTGAAATAAAAAATATTGAAAACAATAGCTAGTACCGTCAAAAAGAGAATGTGGACTGTTTCTGAATTAAAAGTATTGCAGCACCGCGAACGTTTATTCTATGCCAAGTCGTTCTAACATTTAACGACCAAAATCAACAATGTGCCATTTGTTATTTAACATGTCTACTTTCTTGAGTAGATTGGTTAATATAAACTTTTGTGCATCTGATATCAAACATTTTTTAACTGAAGAAATCAGATACGTTACGTTTACTATAATGGTTCTGGTTATAGCCATTTGTTGTGGTCAATGAGAAAGGAGACTTACATTTTTACTGAGAAGAACCTGATGTTTTGTGCCACAAACGTTTTTACTGCAATTATTTTAATGTAGCAGACACTTATGCCAAATATTTAGGAGATCGAACTGGAGATTTAAAAAAAATCTATGTACCTAAGATGCTAAATTATTATTATTATTTCATAAATGTTCACTAAACTGTCCCTCTCGCGTGTGTGTCAGTTCGGCTCCCGCTCAGCGCTGGACTTGCAAGGGAAGTAGAAACACGAGTTTTACATGCAATACATTAAGAGTTATGTTTCGAAAGGGTGTCCTTGAAAAAGCTAACCCTGTGTATGTGATAACCCGGCCACAGTGGGAGTGGAAGAACCGAAAAATAGATTTTTAAATTGTACAAAATAAGAAACATTTATATATTGGCTTCTTCAAAGGGGTACAGACATCCAACTTTTTTTGGCTTTTGATTTATATCGCTTATCTGTATTTAAACCAATTTCTGTGAAATAAAATAATTAAGAGTTGAAAGGTGACAATGGCATGTCATGCACTCCTGTATAGTATTAAACCATTACATTATTTGGCCATGTAGCATACCTCGTTAAATAGCTAAATAACCACCACAAAATCATACAATAAAGACGCGGAGCACCTACAAGCATGTATGAAACTTGTCTTTCCAATTATATGTTATTTTGATTTTAAAAGAAAAAAAAACGTTTTAAGGATTTCTTAAAATTTAACCTACCAAAACTAGAGGTTTGCTGGGAGGATTTTTTGTATTAGTAAGCATTCCATGCCAGCTTAAGGAGATAAAACCACTAGATGGTAGCAAAACAATGACTTTAGGGCCATAACCTGCAGTTTACGCCATCACAGTCAGCTCTCCTTTAAATGTAGGCTGAAGACATGAAACTGATGCCTTAAGAACTACTGTGCTTGCAATATTCAATTCCAACAAAACAGCGTTGAACTATTCCTCCCCTTTCTAAAAAAAAAAAAAACTGGTTTAAGAAATAATTCGTGCATTAATCTTTTATGATACGGGTTATACCTTCTCCCAAATTATCTTTGATCCAAGTAATGTATATGACACAAATGTCTGTAAATACTTAAGAATGTCGTTTTAAGCTGAAGTGTGGTTTCCGTCTTACTTTACAGGCGTATGTACGAATTTGAGACTAACTAACTTTCCGAGCATCTGATAAGCTCTCCCACAAAGCTTGGCTCTTGGACCCGTGTTTTACTAATTATATATGCTACTGGTTGAAGACAGGATTCACAAACCCAGACTAAACAAAACTCCATACAAAGCACCAGAAGTGTTGCAGGTCACCACGTGGAAAAACGCGTCTATAGACCAAAATAGTAACCATATGACTTTCAAAAAGACAAAACTCTTGAAGAACATGAAATATAACATTTACCATGCAGGTTTGACGTACAACAATATGGCCACCTATGGCTAAGTACTGAAATTAAGTGGTTTAAGTTTTAAGTGCAGTGTCATCTCAGAATGCACGTGTGCAGCTTCATAGCAACAACATATTCATTCGTGAGCTCAGAATTAAACTACATAATAACGTCCTACATAAAATCGCGTGCGGAAGTGAAACATTTTTATACTAAGAACATGCCGATGTTTAGATGGCTGCAGGCAATGACTACAGGCAAGCACACAGGCTGTTCTCAAATAATGTAAATAAAATACATATTTTAAGACACAAGAGAACGCATTGAACATTATGCGTGGTTTAATTATTTCTGCAGCTATACGCTGCTGCTCTGTATAATAATACGAACTACGTTAACATATGTAAATGTAATATTGCACACACATCTGCATCTGTGTAATTGGTCTATCAATTGCAGCTAGGAACTGGGGAAAAATAACAGGAAATAAATTATTATGATTATTAGTTTGGACTAGTTTTCCGTTACTAACCCTGAATATATGCAACAGAACAACCATCATCCACATTGACGACAGGATCAGACCTCAGCTGCAAACGAATACGGTGCGTACAACTATTTTTCGTACAGCAATATGGCTGCGGCCTGAGACAAAATTCAAAGAAAAAAAAAGTTGCTTTTCCTCAGCGGTGATGATTGGACGATATCTCCATAATCCATATGAGCCGGCCAGGGGGCAGTAACGAATGCGTGAAAACGGAGGGATGTTTGATAGTGATAAATCTAAAATATTGGACACCAAAGAACGGAATATATGACATTGTTTCACAAATTGAGCAAGATGCCTGAAAATATGACACGTTGCGAGACACTGGCAGTTTGGTTTATGGGTATTGTACCATCTTGATCTCTTAGTCTTAGATTTGGGCGGTTGAACGAAAGAGCAATTTCGCCGGGAAGAATGATATCCTTAAAAGTGTTTCTTGGATTGCGCAGGAAATCCAACAATCGCCTCCTATGACGTTTTTCGTTTCATTGTTTTGTATACAGTTGAGAAAGGAACCTAGTTCCAATGTTCTGAACGAAAGAAAAACAACTGACCAAACCATGCAGTTTTCAGAATGAGACGACGGTATGCGATGTAGCTAGCTATCGATCTACTTAATATTTGCTAACATTTACGCCATAGTAGATAACAAGCTAACTAACGTGGAAATAACCGCTATTTTTAAGTGGGCACGATCTTTTAGTCAGGCATTTTAAAATCAACATATACGATGTAGTTAAGTGTTTTAGCTACATAGAGCTCTATTTTGCGAAGAAGGAAATATTCTATAATATCCACCACAGCGAGAACCAAGACTTGGGAAATGCAAGAATACCTCGGCAAGGAAGGAACCTTTGTTTAAATATCGAATCGTTTTTAATGTGCTACGTGATTTTAAAAAACTAAATCGGACTCGTACGTAAAATTTAGAAGTGAAATATCGATACCATATATTTCAGATGACTAGCTAATCTACCAGTTTTTTCGGTGTCAAAACTATATTCTTCAGGAACGGTAGCAAGGTTAGCTAAAACGCTTTTGCAACAAAAATGAAGAGGACCGAAAATAAAAACAAACGAAAACTGTGCAGTTTGGATCAGCAGGGACCCGGGATCAATGTAAAAGATGAGGTGCGTATACACAGTTTATTCAACTAGGATGAAATTCAATCCTCTCGCTTGTCGTTATCAGCCAATTTACAAAAGGCTAATTAAATCGTTACTTAACATTTATTTAATCTTGAAGTTTGATGTTACTTATTTAAAATCAAATGACCAAACACTAAAGTACAACGGTTGTATTTTAGCTATGGTGACATTAACGCTAAAAGTAATTCATGTTGACTAAAAAAAAAAAATTATCACCACTTCTCATCTAAGTATATACTCAAGTTATGTACACCTTAAGTAAATACCTTACACAATATCTTGTTCACTTGATATATAAAATACACATGACATAATCTGATTAAGTATGACTCATATTATCTGTATTTTAAATAAATAGAAACAGTAAATTAAATTTTAAATGGAAATTATATAACATACTAACATTAGAACGTAACGATGGTGCAACCGGCTTCTCTGTGCTTAGGGAATTAGCTTCTCTTCTGAACTTCTCCGTCTTATTTCAAGCTATTTAAAGAATTTTAAAAAGTTAAACATACTTTATTTAATTATATTAGATAATGTATATTGGTGGCATTACGGTAGAAATTATGTTGCGAATAATTCGAGTATGCAGCCGTCCCATTGGCATAGAACTATTAAATATGGCACTCTGTTGTGTGTCTGTGCAAGGATTACTTGGACCAGTATAGAAATATTGGAGTATCATTCAGTCAAATAAGTGTATCAAATAATTTAAAGTGATACATGGATTTAGGCTGCTTTACCTCCCCTCTCTATTTACTCAGGGTAAATGAGCATTACATCGATTTAACATAGATAAAAGATTAGATGAAACTGAAGATGTGCGTGAAGAGGGGTTTAGTGGCTCTGAGAGCAATGGGCTTCGATAGAGAAACTAATCGTGTTTTTTTTTTTTTTTTTTTTTAAAGCATTTAGTCATGCATAGCTGTTTTAACGTATTTGTTTGCTATACTTGTGTGTCTAGTCAGTCAAGGCTGGTGAATGGTGCCAACAGGATTTAGTGGGAATGAGCTTGTGTTAACGGCACTGTGCAATCGGCTGTCTTTAGCATTCGTCTATGTGGGAACACACGTGAGACACATTGTGACTTGTGTGTGCCTTAAGAGGGGATTGGCTCATCTTCAATCTCCTGTCTCCTCCAGCATATTAGCATCCCGGTGATAGGGTCATGGCCTGTAGCACAGTGACAGTGACTGGAATCTTCAGTCTTGCTTGCTTCTGCTTGTGCTTTCATCAAATTTGAGGGTTTGTCTTTAATAAGAGCGATTTCCCATCTTTGATGGACGTAGAGTCAGATTGGTAGACAAGGGCTCCTTGCGCTGCTGTGTATCCACGCATGCTTTCTCAGTTCTCAGTCCCCTCACCAGAAAGGCATAACTTATACTTATTCTGTATTGTTTGCTGATGACCTGTTAAGCTATATAATATTTCTAACCGGTTTCTGATATGCTTTGGAGTAAAAGACCATTGCAGTTTTTCTTATGTCAAGAAAGCACTGGGTTCGCGGGTATTTAATGTTTCCGTTTCTTTGCGTTCACCCTTAATTTACTGTTATCTCGGCCCTCAGAGATGAAGTCCTGTCAATTTAAGTTTCAATTAAATTTTGGTTTCAGTAAATAGGCTAAAGGCTTTCAATTTGCTGCGTCGATGCCCATAAGTAAATCTGCTTTAAATAGTGAATGTGATTGGCTTGCTCTTTCATTTCCAGGAGTTGATTGGTAAAGCCTATATTCGCCAGGCTTATTTGCTTTGACGCTAAAGTTTGGTATGGCTGATCCTCACATGCTTGGTTGTGGTTTATCACAGGTCAGGGAGGAGTCATATCTTGGCTCAGTATCTCGGCTCAGTATCTTGCAGGGAGAAATCTGATTTACAATGAGATTGCTCAGGATAAGATGATCATGGCTCATTTAAATTTAGTGATAATTCATTAATAAAACTAAGCAATCTTAGCTATGTTGGGTCTTCTGTTGCATCACTACTTGGACACGGTGATAGACTGCTCTTGCATGCTAATGCATAATCTAAATCTGATATATAATTGCATCAGACAGAATTACCTTGTTTTTAATTGGTACCAGAGCTTAATGCTAACTTTTTTTTTTTGGGTGTCCATCTCCAATCAGAATCCTCAGAAGATGGATGCTGGACACGGTGTAGAAACTACAGAGACCTTTTCGGTGAGACACTCTATAGTACCTGTACTTTTCAAACTTGTGCTTGTCTTTTCAAAATGTTTCAAATCGGATCTTCTGAGATGATGGTCCCGTGATTATTTAGTCACTGTCAAAATTGTGGGGTCTCTGACGCACCCATTGCTTTGGCATGTCCTCGCTTTGAATGAAGAGTATATCGATTGTCTCTTTCCCTCTCTGAAGAGTTTCTGTGAAGAAAACCTGAAGGGTAAATTCTTAACTCCTGATGCGCACGGGTCTCGGTGTTCTCAGCGGATCGGTGTAATGAGCGGTATTCTGGATTGTGTGCGGCTCTGCATGGCGATCTTGTTGTGATTCAGATGACACGTGTTTTCCCTGCTCACTATTGATGGCTCTGGCGCGTGTAGATTAGATTGAATCGGCATTCTTGCTGTAAAACCTCATTGTTACTGTTTGAGGTGATGTTTATATGCCTTTATACATATCAGATGTAGTAAAGTAAGCAAATCATTAGGTTCATTCCAGGGCCAAGGGACAGAGTGCTTGTGTAGCATGTAGAATAATAAAATGAAATATAAACAGTACAATAAACAGAATGATACGATGTGAAAAAAAGTATAAAGAAATTAACAGATGTTATTTTGGCCACAATAATAAACTAAGATTCTAATCTTTCCTTAGATTTGCTGCAAGTTGTTTGAACTATTGCAACTTCCCTAGGGTAACCTACTAGGCCATTGTTTAGATGTTTGAAAGATATTCGGGGTATACAAGATGCTCTCTAAAGCCGACTAGTCATTGGTTTAAGTGGCTGTTGTGAACGGGTATTCAGGTGTCCCCCAGTATACTGTGGAAAAGACACCAGGATGTTGCTAGTAAGGAGAAGTGGGTTCAGTTTTGCCCATAACGTGATGTATGCTGACTTTGGAATGGTGGCAGTCGGCCTATTCTGTTGTTGTCTCTGCTCTCTCTGCAGTGACGCTTTTGGACTAGATGGGGGAAAGTCTGCAACCAATCTGGGCCCCTTCTTAATGTATCACATAGTGGACTTGTTAATATTGCATGGACTGCACATCAAAGACGGAACTGCTTGAGTTGCTGGAAGTAGCCCCTGAGAAATTGACAGTAGATGCAATTTTTGTAGGCCTTTGCCAGACATTAGGGTAGAGTGAGATGAAGTTCTTGTGCCAGCGGGCAGGTGTGTATTCCTCTCCGGCTCCTCTGCACGGCCTGGCTCCCTGTAGTAGATGGGAAATTGCTCTCTTTTATACTACATCGGTTCATTGTCCCACTGAGGGCTCCTCGCGCAGCCTCAGGAACGAGTTTCCCATCTTTCGGAAGTGCATCCGAGCGGATGGGGGCCGAGGAGGAGCCCAGCGTCCCGCGATATACTCGGAGCGCTGGTGCGACCCCCGTTTTTGCCGCCCTTTGGGGACTCTGGTTGTGCCATCAGCTGCTTGTGAGGCGCGGGAGCCTGTCCCCACGCGGCCGAGCCGCGCACTTTTGCGTAGCCCGTTTTGTGTCGTTTGTCCGATGTCCTCGTCCCGGGGCGACTTGCATGTGTTACAATGGCTGGCATGTGCCATGACTTTGCGTTTTACCACATATACGTAGCTGGGTATTTGCAGAGGCGGTGACTCGCTCAGTGGTGCAGCAGCAGGGCATGACCTAGCCTTCCAGTTGAACCTGACCCCTCACTGGCCTGTTTTGACGCTCTTACACGTTGGTAATACAGAATTGGGCTTGAGGTTGGATGCAAACTTGAAGGGAACACCAATAAGGAAAGCACAGAAGCAAGGAAGTCATCCTTAAGGCTGGAATCAGATCAGTGCTTATGTCCAGTCCAATTAATCAATCATAATTCAATTCTTCCTTGACCTAGACTCTTTCCCTTGTCCTTGATGGTTAAAAAAATGAATAATAAGAAGCGCAGGTAGTTGACTGACGGGTGAGTGCCGTTTGTGAATTGGTCGTGTTAGCGAGGCAGCACGCAGGGCTGCTATCCCTCCACTTCTCTGGGACAGAGTTTTGTCTGTGCGACTCAGGCGTGTGGATCTAATTTTCTCTGCCGCTGGACGTGGCTGAAGTTGGAGGGCAGTCCCAAGGGTTATCCCGGGAGTGGAGAGTTGGAGGAAGCCGGTTTTATTTTTCTCTGTTTTTCCCCGAATAGCCTTGACGCGAATGAGTGATGACTCAGGCGGTTCTCTGAGATGGTGGCGGACGCCAGCAGCCTGCATCGTGCCGGCATAGCCGGTTTGCCTGGACAGCCTTCCTTCGTGGTGTAATAGTTTTCTCTCCTCCACGGTGAAGATGGAGCAGGCGGAGCACGTTCATCCCCATTTTTTATAGACGGTGGAGAAAATATTGTGTCTGTGCCCCCGTATTTTACAAGAGAAAGGGATTAAAGGTTATAAATGTATCTTTGCCATTTTTTTGCCGAGCCTAAGTATGATGCATATTAGGTTTGGTGAACATAATCTTATGAGTTCCCCGTTAAAACGGTTAAAATGGGACCACACACGCGGCATGCTTGCCAAGTCTGGCTGATTTAACTTCTTAAAGACTGTTGAATTGTTGAATTGAACTGTTGTGAGAAGGCATTAAAAAGATGACGTTATCTGTGATGTACTGGTTGATATGTTGGAACATTTTTTTTAATACAAAAAAAAATACATTGCCATCTCATTGATTGCACATGTCATTATATTTTACAGCAGTCCAGTTTGCACAAGGTGGAGTCGGTAGGCAGTGTTTCCATTGAAAAACAGTTTATTTAACCGCTGGGGTTGACAGCTGGTTGGCTAGCTAGCTATCCAGTAAAATCATTAAACGTACTGATGGGGAAACTTCTCCCAGGTCATCACAACGTACCCCATTGCTTCTGGGGGGGGGGGGGGGGGGGGGGGGGGGGGGGGGGGGGGGGGGGGGGGGGGGGGGGGGGGGGGGGGGGGGGGG